>WYDF02028324.1:0-12904 GCA_009867245.2 Adranes taylori
TATATTAACTTATCTTTTGAAGAGGGTAAATTTCCTGAAAACCTGAAAAATGTGACTGTTATTCCCATAACAAAAAGGGAAACAAAAATGACTCTGGTAGCTATAGATCCATAAGTATTCTTTAGCTCTAGCGAAAGTTTCGGAGCACTCATGAATAAACGTAGTGTGTTTTTTTTAATAAATGCTCTCTTTCTGCTGCCAATCAGCAAGGCTTTAGATAAGGTCTTTCGATCCACTTACCATAAAATATAAGAAATGCCAGAACTTCGATGATAATGAGAATAGTCACAACATTTCCGATGATATAATGATCCAATAGATGTAAAACATCCAAATTAGGCTGGAACAATATGGCACAGCCCAGAACAAAACTAACGAAACTAACTATTAAAGTAATTTGCCACCATCGAATTTTATTTTTTGTTTCCATTTTAATCGCTTTTATCGTCGTATAAAATATTGTCACCTGAAATTAAGAGATACAATTTTTATGAATTTAATATTTATTAGTTATCAAAGTTCACAAATCGAGAAAAATAATGAACATCAAGAAAATGAATCGAGCACTTCGGAGAGAGGAGGAGACGACAAGATTAGAATTGGATACTGTGGAAGAAGCAGAGCTGACATGGTTTGATAAAGGGATGTTGAAAAATATTACGAGGTCAAGGATATTAGACCTGAGTATGAGGATTGGAGAAAAAGATCGAAGAGAAGGAGGGGAAATGGATTAAGGAGAATGATTTGTTAGAGAAAAGAATAGAGAAAGGAAGAGGCGAGACAAAAAATGCAAAGAAAATGTAATATAATAATAAAGGGTGTCAAAATAAGAGGGAATTATCAGAATTGTTGGAGATTATATGGAGAAAACTGATTACAAGTGGCTAGGAAAAACAGTGAACAGAAAGGGGAGTCGTCTAATATTGGTAAGATTAGGATCATTGGAAGATAAACGAGCAATAATGGAGCAAAAGAGTCTGCTGAAAGAATCTGGATAAGTTTTAAACGATGATTTGATTGAAAGAGAAGTACAGGATAAGATGTGGAAAAAAAGGGAAAGAAAGAATAAAAGTTGGATATAGAGGAGCAATGAAATGGATGTGGAATAATGAGAAAAATACGATTAATCAAATGAGAAGAGGAAAAAAATGGGTAGTATGACACAGACAAATTAGAACCGTATTGGATTGGCAATAAGGAAGAAAGGAAGTTAAGTCAGAAGAATAGCAGAGAATACAATTAAGTATACTAAATAAATCAGACGAGGAAGGAGAAAGATGGAGCACAGGGATGCAGAAAAAAATGGTTAAAGTTTATGGAAACAAGCAGGTGGGTAAGGAGAAAAGTATTAAGACAGACGGAGGAGCAGTAAAAACGGTTTGTTGGACTGTAGTAGGAAGGTATGTTGGAATGTAGCCTGAGCAAGAATACGCACGATTTTGGTTTTTATCATTTATTTTTCACCATAGTTCCCTTTTAAGGCAATACACTTTTCAAGACGACTTTCCAACTTCTTCATTCCTTCCGAAAAGTAATTTTGTTCGAGCTCTTCAAAACAGTGGGAAGTTTCGGTCATCACTTCATCATTTGTTGTAAACCGTCGTCCTTCGAGCTATTTTTTAAGTTTGGGAACATGAAGAAGTCGCAAGGGACTAGATCTGGTGAATATGGTGGGTGGTCATTCAATTCATAGCCTAATTGGTTCAATTTTGCCTGCACGACGTAGTAATTCCCGTAGTTCTGCATAGTAATTGCCAGTTATGGTTTTACCTTTTGCCAAGTACAAAATAAGAATAATAGCTTTCACATATCAAAAAACAGTCGCTATCACCTTACCGGCCGGTCGGCTTGTCTTTGCCTTCTTCGGTGAGCTTTTGCCGCTTTTTCTTCACTGTTTTGATAGTTACTTCGTCTCCAGCGTGTATTAATGGACCCACGTTTCATCAGCAGTGACGTATCAATGGAAAAAATCACGTTTTACCGTCGGATTACGTTTTATCTTCGCCAAAAGCTTTTCCGAATCCGTCACACGTGTGCATTTTTGGTCGATAGTGAGTAAACGCAGCACCCATCGCGCTGATAGATTTTTCATATCCACATGTTTGTGTATGATGGCGTGTACACACTCGGTTGATATGTTCGCAGCCTCTGCTAACTCAATCATATTATGGATTTTGTTGACGATTTTTGGTCTAATGACGATATTTGAGGGCCCTGGGTGGTCATCATAAAAAATGCTCGTACGACCACGAACGAATTCAGCTTTCCAAAATTTCATTATTGCTAGCGACGGTGCAGACTCTCCATAAACAGCATGCAGTTCGGCTTTGATTTCTGCATTGGTTTTCCCTTTCGTGTGAAGGAACTTGATCACTGCACGATATTTGACTTGTTTGCGACGACTTTAAAAACCAAACTAATTGTTTTTTGCTTCAAAATTTGACATACGTCATGTGTTGCGTTAGCAGATGTCAAAACCACTATGGCCTGCGTTGTCACGTAACGTAATCTATCGAAGGCCAGATTTATGTCAAACCACCACCGTATTTATTGGGAATACAATTGCTCATTAAGCAAAGTGTTTTGATAAGAATTTTGCATTGAGGAACCTTGTTCAATTTGAATATACTTAATAAAATAAATAATTATAGTCAGAGCAGAAAATGATGTATGAAGATCTATTTGTCTTCTTGGGTCTCCACCACCGATGAGATAATTTACATTTTCAAACGGTTTCGTTTCTTTAGAGCAATGTCTTTGGTGAGTGAGTTGATGTAATGATTGGTGTTGTTTCATATGATGGAAAATTCGGCGATAGATGTATTATATTACAGGGGTCCTCTGCGTTTCTTAATTTTCTAAAGAATTCTTTTGAAAATATTGGTATCAAATTTTTTGCTGTTCAAAACAATTTGTACAAAACTTATTTGTTTTGTGGTTAAAATAATGTTGGAAATGATATTTACCATACTGATGAAACCAGCGAAAACGATACCCAAATAAGCAACCACTGACCACACTTGCATATCAATATCGTCTGATTTGATGACAACATCATAGACATGGGTCAATAGATGTACTTCTGATATAGTGACATTTGCCATGTTCGGCCTCACATTATACGATACTGTGTAAAATAGGAATACCGATAGTAAACCTATGAAAATATTCACCAAAATATATCCCAATGCAGTCCTAAAAGTACGTAAATTTATTATTTTTGAGTATAATAAAATCTGTAGTTTGGTACGAGAAGTGCTTATGTCATTATTAGCTTTACTGAATATATCTTATTTATATTATAAAATTATTATCAAATGTACTATCAGGAGGCAGTTTGTCTTCGTTCTAATTTAGTTCGATGGTAGATAGTTTTGTGCCCTTGATTGTTGTAAGTCATTTAAATTATTCAGAATGGCTAGATTCTTTGAAACGTTTAGTGTTTTAAGCGTATTGTGTGCTAGAGGAACTAGTTGCAAGAAACGCAAATGTTAGTTAACACTTAGACCTTCATTTAAATTTTTATTCATGAAATAAAGTATAGTTGAAAAACATTTAAAATAGCTTATTTACATATCGGTTGAGTTAGAATTTCACCACGGGAATCGAAGAGTAACAGTATTTCTTTCGCCAAAAAAAAAACAAGTTCGATGACGTCAATTATAGACATTATAGGTATCATAGGGATCGTCGCTGATTGGTGATAATCAATTGATAGCACAGCGTACTGCTATCAGCGAAAATAGATGTAATTGATAGTAAATCAATAGTTAAGTGAAACCGTATCGTATGAGACTGTTTAAGTGCGAGTAAAGAAAGCATATCTGATTGGACATGAATCCATTATGGCTGAAAGTAATTAAAACAGTAGGGTGATAGGTAATTAAGTAAATACATTAAATTATAGCAATTTACTAGAGGTAGGGAGAAAGTAGTAAGAAAAATCGATCGTAATTTTGGTAGAAAATTAGAGAAATTTAGAGAAATTAGAGAATTAGAGTAACAACAAATTTTAAAGTGCAGAATGAATCTTTGTCACTCAGTGTCTTTAAAATAAAATAATGAATTAAATTAAATAAAATCATAATTAATTCCAAATAAAATCATGAATCAATTACATTGTTGAATAATTGTCAGTAGTTAGACTTGAGGCAAGTGGAGATGGAAGTGATGGATAACAAGTAAATAATTCTTTTAAGTTTGAATTTCTGAAATAAAATAAATTAAATTTATTAGGCAACAAGTTTATTTATTGAGATAAATTAAAGTAATTTGAAGTGAATCAATAAGGTAATAGTGCGTAATTATAAAATAAGTTTGTGCTGGTAGGAGTGGCTAAAACTAAATAGAATAATTTTATAAATAATTTGGACATCTATTTGTCGAGAATCGAATACCATTTTCATTAATTTATTTGCACGTAGTAATTGAATACAAATATTACATTTTGCTGAGGCGTTATTTATTTTGAATGCACGAATCATAATTGTATGTGCATGTATCCATTTCCTAAATAATTCTCAATACATTTTCTTAAATTTATGTATTTCTTTTATTCAAACAGCCTTGAACAAGAGAGACGATTTGCAGTTGATAGGGTTGTGCACAATTTAGTTAAATTTGTTTCATCAGTAAAATTTATGTTTGAGAATTAAAAAAAAAAGAAAAGTACTCGTAACACTTCACTAAAAACTTTATTCATGAAATCGTACAGGAAATAAAGTGCAGTTTAAAAACATTTAAAGCAGCTTATTTACATATTGGTTGAATTAGAATTTCACAATGGGTATCGTATAGTAACATCATTTTTTTCGTGGAAAGAAAACAAGTTCGATGACGTCAATTATACAACTTATAGGTAGAATAGGAATTGTCGCTGAAGTGATAATCACATGATAATCACACACGCTGAAGTGAACAGCGTACTGTTATCGGCGAAAATAGATGTAATAGATAGTAAATCAATAGTTAAGTGAAAGCGTATGAGACTGTTTAAGTGCAAGTAAAGAAAGCATATCTGATTGGACATGAATCCATTATAACCGAAAGTAATTAAAAGAGTAGGGTGGTAGGTAATTAAGTGAGAATACATTAAATTATAGCAATTTGCTAGAGGTAGGGAGAAGGTAGTGAGAGTAATCGATCGTAATTTTGGTAGGAAATTAGAGAAATGAATTAAAGCACCCACAGGAAGACACGTCAGTAACAAGAAATTTTAAAGTGCAGAATGAATCTTTGTCACTCAGTGTCTTTAAAATAAAATCACGAATTAAAATAAATAAAATCATAATTAATTCAAATGAAATCATGAATAAATGACATTGAAGAATAAGTCAGTAATTAGATATGGGGCATTGTGGAGTACAGTGTTGGATAAGAGCTAATCATAATTCTTTTACGTTTGAATTCTTTGAATAAAATTAATTAAATTGATTAGGCAACAAGTTTATTTATTGAGATAAATTAAAATAATTTGAAGTGAATTAAGAAGGTAATTATAAAATATAATTACCTTTGGCGAAAACTGTAAGTAGAATAATTTTATAAATAATTTGGGAATCTATTTGTCGAGAATCGAATGCCGTTTTCATTAATCTATTTGCACGTAGTAATTGAATACAAATATTATATCTTGATGAGGCGTTATTTATTTTGAATGCATGAATTATAGTTTTATTTGCATGTATCCATTTCCTAAATCATTCTCAATACATTTTGTTAAAATTATGCATTTCTTTTATTCAAACAGTCTTGACTTACGATAGACGATTTGTGGTTGATAATGTTGCGCAGAGTTTAGATTAATTTATGTTTGATCTAGTAGAATTAAATAAGAAAAGTACTTGTAACCCTACCAACGGCAGAGTCTAGTGCTTAATTTTAAGAGGTAACGAGAATCAAGGGGATTATAACATAATTTCGTGGGAGGTAAATTAAAGTGGATATTAAAGTAGTTATCGTACGAGTTATTGTTGTAATTATTGTACGAATAGATCTCATTTGGTATGAGGAAATCGATACGAACCCCCCCCCCCCCGTCCCCCATCTTTTTCCCGTCGCGTTGGGGGAGCTAAAGCAACCCCTAAATTTAACCGCGGCAATATTTGTTTAGAGCTGGACCTCCCAACCAGCGGGGTACTCCCTTGGTAAGTATAGTGAGATCTTAGCCCCCTCCTCCCTCCTCTAGAGAGAGGATCCATGTAACGACGTAAATGCCACTTAATAATTCATTTCATTACTTAATTAATTCAATTACTAATTGACCATTTCGATCAAATAGGGTCCATTCGAATATTGTTAAAATTTTGTGCGTTTATTTTTTATCATAAGAATGCAAAAAAATATTGGAGGGAGGGGGCATGAAAATATGTCATTATAACCTAGAGAGGCTCCATGCAAAAAAGGTTGAGAACATGCAAAAAAGATTGAGTTTGAAAAGTCTGATATAGACCTCATGCATTCACATACTTTTGAGCCTATTACTACTATGATCTTATTATTCTCTCTTCTAGATTCAAGCTATTCTTTTCCTATTAACTAATTTATTTAAAGAATATGATTAGCTTCTAAACATGTTCAATACTTTGTTATAGTTCAGAGTGACTTATTTAATTTCTGTAGAGACAGTAATGTAATATTGAAATATGTCAATTTAAAATTACATTGTTATATTGTAACGAGGCAAATTGTCCTCGTTCAAATTTAGATTTATGATAGAAAGCTGGTGCGCTTGACACTTCTAAAAGTATGTAAATAATTCAGGATAGCTAAATTTTGTAAAAGGTTGTTATTACTTAAGCATGTTGTGTACTAGACGAACTAGTTGCGAGAAAGACAAATGTTTGTTAACACTTAGAGTTTCATTTAAATTTCTAATCATGAAATGGAGTATAATTTAAAAGTATCGCATTTTTAGAATTTCAGTAGAGCAATCGAGGAGTAGCATTATTTATTCCGTCGGATAAAAACAAAGCCGATGATATAAATTATACTTAGGAGAGGGGACCGGCGCTGAGTGGTTATAAGTAATAGATAGCATTGTATGATGTTATCAGTGTAAGTATGCAGAAATTGTTTTACTTGGTAGTAAATCAATAATAGGTGAAAGCGTACTTTAATTTTGAGAAGTAGAAGAAAGGTGCTTAGGTGAGAATACAGTAAATCACAGCAATTTACTAAAGTGGGGGGAAAGTAGTGAGAGATATCGACGTAAATCTGGGAGGTGAATTAGCTAGCCAAAAAAAAACCACACAAACCACAGAGAGCGGATTTTTGTTGTTCAAAGACTGAACTCTTGTTACTGAGTTTTGAATATAAATCCATGAATTAAATTAGATTAATTTAATACTTAATTCCAAATTAAATCTGGAATAAAGTGAAACATTAAATAAGTTATATATGAGGCGTAGTAGTGATCACTATTCGGTAATACGAGGGTAACACTCTATATTTTGAGATACAAGGAAACAAAAAGCCTGTTTAGAATTTTTTTAAATATATGTTCAAATAGCATCCCACTAGCATCGATGCACTTTTGTAGAAGTTAAAAGCTTGCAGCCACTTTGTTTTCGGAATGCTCTCAAAATATTGATTAATAACACCGTCAATCTCTGCTTCCGTCGAGAAACGTCGACCACGTAAATGTTTTTTCAAATAAAAAAAAAAAAAAACAACAGAAATCGCACATTGACTTTATTTTCTCGTAAAAATTAAACTGTCTGTTGTGCAGTATGTGAGGGTGCATTGTCTTGGTGTAACATTAAGCCCCGAATATTGGCTGTGTCAAGAACTACTGGTAAACATTTTGTGGTGTATCAGTTTGCTGTAGCTGTTCGTTGATTTTCAAGCTTAATTGCTTTCACCAAACCTGTGCTGCGAAAGAATACTGCGTACATCACTTTCTTCACAAATCTCTGCTTTTTACCCATTGTTGGTGCTGGTGCATCTTCATGGACCCACACTCGGCTCTCCTGATGAGTGGTAAGATCGTAAAATAGAATTAAGTTTGATCACCTGTTACTATTTTAGAAACAATACGATGCCCACCATTATTTAACATTTCTAATTAACATTTCATTATTTAACATTTCCCGAGCGATTATTACACGTTCCGCCTTTTGGAAGTTAGTGAGCTTATGTGACACCCAACGTGAAACAATTTTTTTAAATGAGGGTGTTCGTGTAAAATTGTGTTTACCGTTGCGGATGCAACACCAATGGTTATCTCAATTGTTTGATAAGTGCATCGCGGATCTGCGTCGATTAAACGTTTTACCCTCTCAACGTTTTCGGCAGTAATTGAAGAACAAAGCCTTCCGGCACGATTCTCATCAATAAGCGAAGTTCTACCTCTTTTAAATTCGCTGTACTAGCGTAACACAGTTACTCGAGAAGGACTATTATCACCAAAAGCTAGTTGCAGTCGCTCGATGCATTGTTCATTTAAACCAACTTTGAAATAGTAATTAATTATAGCGCGAACCTCTTGTGACAAGTCCATGTTTTCACTCACAATAGTATGTGTCACGTTTACTATCTGAAGCAAGTGAATCAACTGACAGGAAAAACCTACTAATAAAGGAGCGTAGATTTTAGGAATGCGGTGTTGTCAGCTTTAACTATGATACTTTATTGGTATCTCAAAATATATAGCGTGGCCATCGTAATTAAATAATGTCGATTAAAAATAAGTTTATTTATCGTTAAAAATAAAAATGATTTAATAGGATCACCGTGCATAATTATAAACTAAGTTTGTGAGGTAAGATAAACAGGAAACGTAAGTAGAGTAATTTTATATTAATTTTGGTAAAAGTTTGATGAATCACGCACGCTATTTTTAATATTCGTTCCGCACGCATTATTTGAACACAAGTACTAATTTATGTTATTATGGCATTAATTATTACATTAATTATTTATGGCATTAATTATTTATTTTGAATAAAACATTTACAATACCTTTTGTTAAGTTTAGTCAACTCTTTTATTCAAATAGCCTTGCCACATTACAGACAAATTGTCGGTGTTAGGGTTGCGTAAAGTTTAGTTAAATTTATGGTTGATCTAGTGGAATTAAATAAGAAAAGTACTCGCAACCCTACCAAGGGCAAAGACTAATGTTTTATTCAGTGTTTGGAACTATAGCATCGTAACATTACGACTTCATTTCGTAGATAGATAAATTAAAGTTGGTATTAAAGTGAATGGCATTTTCTAAGTATTATACGAAAAGGTACCTAGAGCATGAGAGAATGTCTATGTGAGAGAATGTCCATACAAGGATCCCCTGTTACTCGTGTCACGTTAGGGCCTAGTAGTTTCCCCAAAATAAACCCGACAAAATGTACTCAAGGCTTGAAATCCGATGGATTATTATCTAGTTAACGGCATGGGATCAGGGCACTCTCTTGTCTAGTGGTGTGGATGCACCGAAAAGCGGATGAACCAAAGAATATAACAACAGGGAATTGAGAGAATGAGAACCCACTCGAGTGTTACTCCAAGAGCTCTATTTTTCAAGTTATTATAATTGGGCACATACGTAATTGGGCATATTTTAACAATATTATTATTCCTAAGTAAATTTGTTCGATCATGTCAGACATCAAGGCAAGAAGACTATGTTGGCGCGGCCACGTCTAGAGAATGGGAGAAGAAGATCCGTGGGCCACTCTAAGCTTAGATCGTTGGATTGCGTCGAGGAGGACCTTCGCATTCTAGGAATCCGAAACTGAAGACAGTTGGCTACCTGGAGGGACGACTGGCGAAAATCTGTAGTAGACAAGCCCCGGGATCTTAATGGACTGTAGCGCCATTAAAGTCACGTAAATTTACTCAGAAACATTTTTGTGCAAAGACTTTCTGTAGGTCCATAGCTTTTCCATCAAGTACTACGTACTACGAGGGTTGCCTTTTATATTTTGGGATTTCGCAACTCTAGTGCTGCCAGCTGACAACTGACGTCTCTACCGAAAAGTTTGACGTATTTGACGTTATTCAGAATGTTTCAATCTACGTGCCCTATACGTGTTGTTCATAGTAACTTGAAAACGAGAATATAGGGGGACAGAGGATTGAAAGAGTAAAGAAATATACATATTTAGGTTCATATTTCACAAAATGGTTCAAGTAGGGAACACGTGGAGATGGTGAAGAAAAGGGCAAGAGAATGAGGATAATATGGGAAAGAATTTGGGGAGTTTGTGGCAATGAGGTTGAAGATTATGGAAGTGTGTGTGAATAGTATAATGATGTATGGAGCTGAGGTAGGGCGGTTGAGAAAAGAGAGAGAGTGCAAGTTGGATGTGTGAAAAGGATGCTGGGATTGGATAGGAATACTAGGAATGAGATAGTAATGCAGGAGATTGGAAAATATAAATGCTAGTTAAGTGGAGTGAAAAGAATGGTGAAGTTTGAGGACAAGGTATGGAAAGATGAAGGCAGAAGGTTGGCTAAAGAAGTGTACATTGAGAGAATGCAGGAGGATGGAGAAGATTAAGTGTAGAAAAAAGGTGAATATGAGGATTAGATGGTCGACGAATAGATGGTTTGAGAAGATGATTGGAGGTGGTGATATGGTCGGTAAGATCATGGAAAGGATGAGGGATGTGAAAACGCAAGGGAGATATGGACGAATAAATGGAAGTAGGTACAACAGTAAGTATATATGGATTATGGGAGAGGAGGGCTAAGTATTTAGCATCTAGATTATGTATGGGAGAAAAAAGAACGATTGCAAGGTTCAGATGTGGGAATGAATGAAAGAGTAAGAAAGATTTTGTAGAATATGTGAAAAGAAGGAAGAAAAATTGAATCATGAGATGAAGGAGTGTGAGGGAATTGAATGGAGTGAAAAAGAAAAGGAGTTGGGGGAAAACTGGTAAGTAAGTTTGGGTAAGGAGGGGAAGGGTTTAGATATGATGAAAAGAATTATGATTGAAATAAGTAAAAGAAGGTAGATAAAGTAAAATAGAAATAGGGAAGAATAGAAGGAGGTGGATCGTGTAAACAATGAGGTGATAGGTAAGGAACAATATAGAAGTACTAAGGGATAAGGAAGAGTGTGTGCTGGGGGATGTGTGTAAGGAGTATAAAACGGTGTGAGGCAAGTAAGAAATGAAGGAGAGGAGGGTAGAAATGACAGATGGGAGGTGAATTTGATGAAAAGTAGGAATGAGAAAGTTTGGAACAAGGGAGGTGTGATACGGAATGGGGGTAAGGAGGAGAGGATGAAAAAATGAAGTGATGGATGTATGATTGATGTGGAGAGCAGGAAGAGGTAAGGGAAAGAGCCTCGCTTGTTCCAGAAGAGATAATTGATTGAATTTAATTTAATTTGAAAAATTATGAAGAAATTTTGTTTGTTATTATTGTATATAGGCCAAATATGTTATTTGTATTAAGCCAATAAAAGTTTATTTATTATTATTTTCGGATTCAAGACAAGCCAAATCCAACAGAAGTTATTTGCGCACGAAGCACTTCAAAGCAAATAGTCGCCTTGTTTTTCGGTAAAACTGGACATGTCGCAACTGTACCATAGGTGCAACGCAGAACGGTCAATTCTGAATGATCCATAACCATTTGTTTGCCAAAAGTCATTGGAACAATAAGGAGAATCAACTGCCGAAGACGGATTATTCTCCACTACGACAATGCAAGTTTGATCACATCGGCTCAAACAACTGACCTTGGCCCGTTTAGTCCTCATTTGGCAAACATTAACTTTGAGGTCAACGTTTACGTTTTTCGACACCTGAAGAAGCGTTCAAAACTCTTGTTTCGGAGGTATCTCAATCAGAGTAGAAAACGTGCGTCGAAAATTGGCTTAAACGAATGCAATCGTATATTGATCTTAATGGAGAAACAATAAAGCCACTTTCGATGATAAATATTTGTTTTTATTCCCTTATCGCGAAATATAAAAGGCATCCCTCGTATTTGTCATTTTTAATATTTCGTTTTTGATTTTCTTTTTCGTGAAAAACTGGGGACATATAATGGTTTTCCCTTCGTAGTCAACAAAGAAAAGAGGCAGCTGTAGTCTGAAAAATATAGTTTAATAATTTGATAATAGTTTAATGTTTTTTTTTTTGAATATTGTCACGTCATAGTGACGTGACAAATATTAGGGTTAGTGACGTAGGGGTATTTGTTCAGATGGACAAGGGATACCTAGTCTTACTGAATCTTTTGATCAGCCCTGGCATTTTAACAGGTAAAAGATTAATTAGAAAGATCTTACGTGCGTGTATTACCCTGCGATGCCATAATACCCTGATTCTTTGTAAATAACTTAAATTTGAACGATTAGAATTGCGTACTACTAAACTCTATACCAACCTATTTTTGAATGATCAAAGCAAGCTTCCTAAATGTCTCTATAGACTAGGCAAGATTGCCAGCCTAACCTGGGCCCCTAAACTAGAACTGCACGAAATAGCACGACTGTGAACTTTTCTTTTCTAGAACGGAATGCAGCTGCATCGTCCTGAACACTTCTGTCAAATTCTTAGAATTACTATGCAGCTTGATTTTATTCGAATAAATTTTATAGCCTAACATAATCTGCTTGCATCAGATTAGATTTAATTCAATCCTCTATCTTGTCGGTACGTGGGAATATTACAGAACTTAGTAATATTCGGAATTTTAAATATTCTTGAAATATAGACACATTTTCTACTATGTTTCTCAACTGACATTAGCACTTCTTTTATCGAAAACACGCGAAATATATTTACCAGAACGGATTTGCTTTTTTAAAAATAACGCCAGCATTTGTTAAAAAGATGCCATATCCTAAATGTGTTGAGAACAGAACTTGAATCATCGCATAATACCATATCTGAAGAAAATAAAATAAATGTTCATTATTTTTTAAAGTCAAAATCACATTTTA
>WYDF02028335.1:0-12903 GCA_009867245.2 Adranes taylori
ATACGGTTTTCTACATATTTGTAAATAATTAACGTTTTTTAACGAAATTTGGCATATATACGAATTTTTTCAGGTAGCAGGTTTTATGCTATATAAATTTGTATATATAGGTATTTGGGTTCGAAGAATATTTTTATGCTATCCATCTTGTTGTAATACGCCACTAGATGGCGCCGCAGAATACGGCCACAAGCCGCGGCAATGGCAGAGCTGGGTATGTCGGTGGTCGCGGCAACTAGACATGTCGCTGGCAAAGGCAAAATCGGGGCAATTAGACCATATCGCTGGCCGCGGAAATTAGGCCATGTCCAGCGGAGCTGTCGGCGCCGTAGGCAAATATGATAACAATGTTTGCCGGGTCCGCTAGTTATTTAATAAGCAAATACATACAATGGAAACAAATTTGATTCCAACCACCCAATCTTCTACACTGATTATAAATAAAAGATTTTATTCTTTCTTATTTAAATAACGATTATCTTTAGTTTCAATACATTTTTCATAAGCATAATATTGAAATTAGTTCCCATACTTCAAATAAAATTGATTCAAGTATAGAATTGTAAAAATAATAAAGTGAGACATCTGCACCTGAACAATGTAGCGTTTAAAGACTGGATTGTCAAACCTGTCAGAAATTTTACGTAGCAGTTACACAAAGGAATTTTAAAACAAGAGTGTCGGAACACTATAGAGCAATCAGATTGAACAATGACAAAAGCCAATTTAATAACCATAATTTAGAAAATAATCATGACTTTGATCCAAATTAAAACGTTAATTATTTACAAATATGTAGAAAACCATTTAGAACAAATTGAAATTTATTCTACTGAACTAAATGAAAAAAGACAATATTATTAACAAACAAATGAATTACAAAGTTACAGAATTTCTTCAATGTATAAATTTAAACTATAATTTACCGAACTGTTATTTAACCAAATTGTTGCTTTCCAACAAATTTTATTAAATAAAGTTTAGTTACAATTCAATTTTTCGATCTGTTAGCTCTATTTCCAAACAATTATATAAAGTTTAATGTTAATATGAGCAAAATTATTGATCATTATTTATTGTTAAACATGAGTTTTACAGCTATTCAATTTACAACAAATACTCAACATTGAAATATTAATTTATCCAATTGCACAAATCCTAGGTGAGTTTTTGCATGATTATTTGGACTTCCAGTTATAACTGAAGTTGTCTGGATAAAGTTCCTTTTGAAAATTCCTAAAACAAACATTAGTTTGTTAATTTGTAATATTCATGTTTTTAAAAATCTTTATTATTAGTGCCATTATATTTTCACATTCAATTTAAATTTCTTACCATATTAATTTATTTTAAAAATTATTTAATTATTATTTAAAGGATGAATTACCTAAGCTTCAAATAATAATGCTTTTATATACATGCGCTAAGTGTCTTGTTTGGTACATGCGTATTTCCTATTTCCATAAAGATCTTACCAAATAGCACGTACGGTCCTGTTCCGTTGCAAATATGGCGCGAGCCAGAGTGAAACTCAAAGTTTAAGTGAAGTTCCTAAAATGGAATTTAATTAATAAAATAATGTTTAGTTAATTAAGGCCCTTTATTCATCTACCAGTAAAGTCTTTGTTAGTCACTTGTCAATTAAAATTATTTGACACATTTACGGGTTTTCGCTTTATTCAAAAATCATAATGGTTAGATTAGTTACTTCAAAGAATTAAATGTTTTTACAATGGTAGTATATTTGTGAAACTTTAGAAAGAGATACAAAATATAATCGCATCGTACGATAGAAAAGAATACCGAATTGTTTTTGCTTAATTGTATTTACAGCGTCGTTGTTTCTTAACCTTTAAAGTGAACCGCGTTATTGAATGACATTTCATAGCATTACAATTAAATGTAAGTTATGATTTATATGTCACCAAATAAAATACATTATGCTGCAACAATATTTAGCACACATTTTTCTACGTGCATTTTTATAGGTGTTTATATTTTACATAACCTGTTTGTTATATTTTAGACAAAATGGAATGAAAGACAAGAGATAGTTCGGTAAATTTCTCTAACGAAGAAATTAGAATGCTAGTGAATATTCTATACCGACATATAAATTCAATTTACTAAAATGTCTTCTGTTCTGTATCTATTACGTGTTTGATAAGGTCGCCTATCTCCATTAACAATATCATTGTCTAAAACATCCTCAAAATTGTTCAAATACATCCATTATATTAGTAAAAATCTCTCTCACAAACAAATAATCCTAAAGAAATAAACGTCACACAACCTACATTAAAGTGTTTTGTTCCTTACTTGTTACTTTATAGGATAGTTTGTCCAACCTGCAAATTATCTTGTCAGTAACTAACTTTACTTGAGAATTAAATCTTACTTGAATATGAATAAACACTTTACTCGTTAAATAAGATTTTATATGCCAAGTAACGCTACTTGTTACTTTACCGGAAGATGAATAAATCGGCCCTAAATGTTTAACATTTAATTAAAATAAATAAAATTTTTTTTTTTCAAAAATATCATTGAAAATTTCAAACATGTGACCGTTGGAGCACATTGGAATTAATCTTAATAATATATTTGTTTATTATATGTACTCACAAATAGCTTTTTGATATTAAATAGTTCTAATGAAGGGATGATTGTTATTCCTGAAACATGTCAACAAGATAATTGAACAATTGTGGAGTGATTGATTTCGTTTTCAACATCTTACGAATTCAAATAAAATGTAGTTTATGGAATATTCTCTTCTTTAATTTATTTCTAAGTATTTACATTTTTCAGGTATTCTGTTCTTTGTCCATCTATTTCAAACACGTACTTTCTGCTAGCTCTCCCTCCTCTCTTGCACACCATCACTACCGTCTTTTCCACAATCAAATCCATACCTCTCCTCAGCATATATCCATTCTCTTTTATGGATCACTTCATTCATTTCTTTCCTATTACTCGCCATGCATACTATGTCATTCGCATAACTAAAGTCCATATTTTTCAATTTCTAAATTTAATTTATAAAATAAGTGCATATAATGATTCGACTTACTTCTTAAAAATAATGGTTTCGACCGAAAAAGTCTATTCACCCCTTTGTCTAATGTTATTTTGATTATTCAATCAATAAAAAACTCATTTCTTTTACATTTTTATGTTAGTAACCTTTCGAGGAAATAATTCCCCATTCATTCAAATCGATTGTTTAATAATTCATGAACTTGACACAATATAATTACAATAATTATATATTATTTATTCATTTCAATTGAATGTTAATGTAATTAACAATTAAATTTTATCAAGAATTAAAAACATTACAGCATAATAAATGAAACATTTTAATTATTAAATATAATTTAAATCGTCTTGCGAAATGGGCGTCCTACACGTCAAACCATCATCTAAAACTTTTTGCAACAATTTATTTTGTATATTGTTTATAACCCCGAGGTTTTACAATAGAAGTAGAAATAATAATAAAAATAGTAATTATAATAGAAATAGTAGTGCAAGAAGAAAGAAAAAACAAAGAAATAAAAAATTTTAATAAGAAACAAGTTAACTGAATTACATCTGCAGATAAGAACTACACTAAAAATGTAATATGTAATTGTTATATAAGACAGTGGCTACAGCGCGGCGCCAAAATCAGTTCAGTTACCAATATTCCTGTACGGAATTAAAGGCACATGGCTTTAGCCAGTCTGTGATTACCTTCCGAAAGATAAGCTCTAGGAGTCGCTTGATCTCAGGTGGTAGTCTGTTATACTGTCTCACTGACATGGGGATTGGATCTTTTAACGTGTTTTTGTCAGACGGTGATGATCCTGCCTGATACAGTGCTTGTTTCAAGTATCATGCTCATGTACTTCACTATATAATGTCCATTGATTCTTGTTTTTATAAGAATAAATTAATGCTTCTTTGATATATAGCGAGGGAAAAGTAAGGATTTTCTTCTCCTTAAATACATGAAGACAGCCTTCTCTTTATTTTATGCCTCCTTTTATTCTTATCATTCTCCTCTGTAGTGCGAAAATGCGCTTGGTATCAGCACATATGCCTCATGCTAAGATAGCATAGCTCATCAATGATTGGCATAGAGCATAATAGCAGATTAGCAATGAATCTGATGATAGTGATTGTGAGAACACACCTAATAGAAAAATATTGCTTGCACGTTTTTTTTTGGTTGCATTTATTGACGTGTTCCTTCCATTTTAGAACCTGATCTATATGTACGTCCAAAAATTTGACACATTCTATATCATTATTCACCTTTCTCAGTGAGATGTTTCACTTTCATTTAAATGAAGTTTGTTAGAAGTAAAGCATTGTTGCGCCATTTCATACATGAAACTAGCTTCCATTTCAACGTGTTTAGAAATAGAATTGGTGCTAGAATAGATCCTTGAGGCACCCCCAATTACAAGCTCCTTAGAGCACACATTCTTTATGATCCTCTGTTTTTTATTCATCAGGTACGATTTTATTAGTTGTCTGCTTTTGTTGTCAAAGTTCTCTAGTTCTTTTGCAGAGTATATCATGCGCTACAAGGTCAAATGCCCCGCTCAGGTCACAAACATACGACGTCGAAACCATAGCATCATCAAATGCCGCCAGAACAACATTACAGAACTGCAGTCTAGCGTCGGTCCTACTTCTATTTTTTTCTGTAGCCGTATTGATTGTCCTGAAATAGTTTGCTCTTTTTAAAATAGTATATGATTTTATCGCACACTACCTTCTCTATTACTTTAGAGAAAATTGGTAGCAGTGAGATTGGTCGATAGTTGCTGATCATTTTCTTATCACCTTTTCTGAATATGAGTATGACATTAGCAATTTTTAAGCAGTCATGGAAGGTACCTTCATGAAAAATTTCATGTATTGGACGCGTCATTCGTACAATCAGGTTGTTAACATTGCTCTTTATTAAATCGGAACTAAGTCCATATACATCTCGTGATTTAGAGTTCTTCAGCGCTTTAAAGGCTTCCCTTACATCATTCTGTGAGGTGCTTCCAAATGAGAAATGAATAGTCGGAGGAGTGATTATATTCGTAGTTTAAGGATCCCAAACAGAGACAGGTAGTCTCGCTGCTATGCTGGTAGGAATTTCACCAAAATAATTATTGAAAATGTCAGAATCTATTCCATATATCAATTTGTTTTTGGATCCTGCGATTACTTTCTCTAATGCATTCCTTTTTATTTTTTTCAGAGCTCGACGATAATTATGTCGAAAAACATTGCGTTCGTTCCAATAATGCATCTGTCTCGAAGTTAGTGAATAGATAATTAAGTAGAAACAATTTATCTCTCATGAGTTTTAATTCTTGATTAACCACTTTATTCCAGAATCACATTTTCTAGTGCGCATTTTTGTCGGCGGAAATGATTCATTAAAAATTCTTACAATTTCCTGTATATATGAGTTGAATCTGTCATGTAAGGAAAAGTTTGTATTGTACACACAGTCGATGCAATACCAATTCACCTGTGAGAGTAACCTGAGGAAGATGTTCTTGCCACGCATAGTAATTGGCCTGATTAACTTCATCTGTTTTGTTCCCTTGTCAAAAGTTTCATATTCCAGCGCAAAATTGATGAATTGACTCAAATATGATATTTGGAGATCGATGACCCCGGTATATTCCTTTTGTTCTATTCATTTGTTTTGGCTGTGATAATCAGTAGACTTGTATTGCAAATTGTTGATGTTGTTTCATTTAATTAGCATTTAGAGACTTTTTCAGCTGCCAAGAAAAACAAGAAATCTGGACTACATACATACCTAGCAGCCAATGCCTTCAGCGAATCTACTGAGGTCCATAGAACAAAGAAAACTGTCTTACGTGCGGTCTTACGTTAAACTGACCTGGCGCCCGAGATATTCATATTTCCGGAGATATTTACATTCGATCAGTAACATTGTAGGCGCGCCATTTCTGACACTATAACTGTGACAGTGTGCCAGTATAATTAAAATATATTGTATTATATATGTAGAAAACTCAAACAAAAAGAATAACGTAACTTGAAATCTATAATCTCCAAGAACATTGATAACAGGATCAAAGTGTCGACATCAATGCTGATATCAAAACTGTATACCAAATTTCAGTAGGGTAGGGTTTATTCATTATAATCACAAATACTTCAACCTCATGTTTTAAATTGGCCAGTATCCTTTATAATTTTCCATGTAACAAGGTTTTATTAACAATAAAGACCGCTAATATTGTAGGCTTTTTCTAGATGATATAGGTAAATTGTTCTAAATTCAATGTTCATCAGAAGTGGAACAAAATATTCATTCCCCGTATAAAATGTATGCATATAGGTCTAAAATATATTACTACAATCAGATAAAATAACCCTTAAAAATCTTTTGCAACTTTTGCGAAACAGTGATATCACTGCGAAATATTCTCTTTTGTTTTTAGTTTCTTCATAAATATGTATTTTCTGGTGGAAAAGTAGTTCACGTTTTATTAGTTTAATCACGCAACGTTAAAACCTAGTTAAACAAACAGTAGGACGTGTTTTCTTTTGCTTATTATTAATTTATAGAAAAATGGTCTTTTCTTCTGTTAAAAATATTTAATAAGAAAATTATCGATCAAATTTTTTTTATACTACTTCCTATATTTTTATTTACCTTCAACTGTTGAAAGTAAAAAAAAAATGGTTGAACTTGTTAGGAGATATTATGTTTACTTAGTTATCAAAATATAAATGTCTGCTGACATTTTTGTTGCGCAACGCATAATATTTTAACATGACCCTACACTTGAGCGGGTGGGACATAAATAAGAAATGTCTAACTTTCTTTCTTATAAAACACGACGTCAAAAGCGCTGAAGTTTAAACGACATGCAATGCGAAATAAATATCCTTCCATCATATTTAAAAAAATTATCATTAAATCCATTAGCAACAAATTTAACAAACAATCATCAAATTAAATATGAAAAATTATTGCATGAAGAAAATCGGGACAAAAATATTATAAATATGTTTAATATATTATCATTATCAACTTACTGGGAGGAAATCATTCATAGTGAGTCCAACAGGTCGATCAATCGTGTATGGAACATATTCGTTACCCCGATTCGTCGAACACAAATCATCAGTACTTAATTGTTTTGGCGAAACGTATAAATCTATTGGCATATGATTGTTGTTATTTATATTAGTATAAGCCGGAAGTTGAAGCACATTTCTAAAAAATAATACAAAGAGTTCATTAAAATAATGGGAAAGAACAATTTATTTTTAATGATCTTTTTTTTTTAAATATAATTGTCAGAAAATAGCCCAAGAATACGATAAAAAGTTACTATTAATTGATGTAGTATAATATATAAAATAAAAATACCAAAAAAAAAATACAAAAAAAAGTATAAACGAGAGGTAATTATTTCTTTACAAAAATATAAAGAAACAATTTATTTCTCTTTTATGTGGAAAAAGTTTGATAAACAAGAAATCACGCCCAGTAAAAAAAGTATGACTTGCATATACTTACTACTATGAATAATACTATCTAATGCATAGGTGGACAATACTACCCCCTTGATGGAAACTTCCCACTGTTGTTGAATGGGCCAAGATGAAACAGATGAGGCCAAGACGAAGCAAGAGACAGGGCCTAAAATATATTAGAGGCAATTTTTCCTAGTTCTAATTTAAGTAGTTACTTGCAACTTGATACTTGCAAATAATTCAGGATGGCTAGATTTTGTGAAAAGTTGTTATTAAGTAAGCAGTTTGTTTGCTCTAACTTGAGCGCTATTTTTATTAACCAGTTCGTACGCCGTAATTGAACACAAATATTATTTTATTTTATTATTTTGAGGCGTTATGTATTTTGAATGCACAAATACTAATATGATTTGCATATAAACATTTCCTAAATCAGTCTCAATACATTTTGTTAAGTTTAAACAACTCTTTTATTCAAACAGTCTTGACTAAGAGAGACGATTTGTGGTTGATAGAGTTGCGCAGAGTTTAGTTAAATTGATGGTAGATCTAGTAATTAAGAAAAGTACTCGAAACTCTACCGATGGCAAAGTCTAGTGTTTTATTGTAAAACAATATGAATCTAAGAATTATAACCTCATTCCGTCGTAAGTAAATTAAATTGAGTATTAAAGTGAATCGCATTTAATAGTTAGTGTACGACAGATCCGGTAGTGTAGAATTGAATCGCTACGCATCTCATTAAAATGCTTCTCTCTTACCACTCGCGTTGCTCATAAAAACATAGAATATGGGAGGTAAGATTCCAACTGATCTGTTTACAATCAACTTAGGAAGATATAACTCTGTATTCAAAGTCTAAATAACGACAATCTTGTATGTGGACTGAAATAGCTTAAGAAAGCTGTCCGCATAATAAAGAACCTTTATCCTATCTGACAGCCAGGCTGCGCGAACATTGCGAAATCAAGGAGAATTAAATGGAAAACAAACTGAGACGAGGAAACTAGAGCGCATCCAATGATTGGGCAGCATAGGGATCATATGAATTAAAGAACATATTTGGGCACAATGAAAATGAACTGAAACCATTGAGAGAACTCTATGAGCATGAAACGCACCAAGTGTTTCATAGTATTAGCAGGTCTCTCGGAGAAAAGCAAAGAAAAGCTACTGAACCCAAAAATAAGAACAATAGTAGTTCCGCTACGGGAAACACGTGTCTGAGGAAAGAACTTAACACAGCGGGACTTATTAGAAGAACCCATGTGCGGAGGGGTTTGGAGAGAATGAAGAAAAGTCTCAACTCGTATTATGCCGATTCGAAGTCTATAAAACTCAGACGGAATAGATTTGGGATATCTAAACTGCACCTTGGTGAAAACTGTCGAATTTAAATCACATGGATGCTAGGCTTCTTAGCGAAAGACCAGACAAAGGACACAATAGATATTGATGATCACAGTGTTAGGGAAGTCTAAAAAAGCTAAATTAGAAATCAACTAAAAAGAAGTACCTACTGCGTTTTTGCTGAAAAAATCAGTGTTCGATAAGTTTCAGAATCATATTTTGAATAAATATACTTTGCTCAATTAGGAATAAAACTGCGCTGAACTCTTAAACGTATTTTGAACATTTCAAAGAGACTCTGATCTCATCGTGTCTTTGATTTAAGACCCAGCAAGATTTAAAAAAGTTTAATTAAATCTTAAACGCAAATCTTGCACAATATAAATTTTCTGTTGGTACATCGGGATAAATGCGTAACTGCATGAAAATCAGCTCTTGAAATTTTTAGGAAGCTTGTAGATATAAGTTTACAGAAAAAGACAGAAGTAGCTGCTAGAGTTCCCGAGAACCTGTGAGTTTATCTAAAATTTTACTAATTAAGATAAAGCGTTTATGAATATGTTATTGAAATAAAATCAATTGCTCTAAAATGATTCCCACTGAAGCAACAAACAAATCTTTGCAATTTATGGTATATCCTTATTTTTCCAGTTTTTTTCTTTTCCTTATTTATCGCAAATTGTAGAGACCCACTTATTTCAATTGAGGGTTAGTAACTCCAATAACTCCGAAGTTATTGGTTTCGAAATCAACTCTTAATTTCCGGATATTTAAGATACCTTCCCAAGATTTCAGATACTCGCTACTCATATCTCCTGTCGTTAGGAGTTACATTAAAGAAAAAATCAATCAATCTAAACACCAGGAATCCACTAAGGAAAATATTGAATGAAAAAATATCTTCAGAAACGTACAAAGTGATTACCATTAGAGGCATTATTATCCTGCAGTAATTAATGAAAAACTGTAGAAACTTTAATACCTTTGGTAATGTTAAAGTACTACTAGTATTGTCAAAAGAAACAATACTAACATAAAAATTACCAAATTTAAAAAATATTTCAAAAATACTAACCTGATTCTGGAAGGCATATGATTATTAGAAGATCCTGATGTTTGAGTGTATGTTACATTACTAGGAACTTTACTTGTACTAAGCCCACCATAACTAATTGATTTATTCGAACCTCCTCCAATCGTATTACTTAAAGTAGGATTAGCACTCGTTGGAATTTGCGTATGTTGGATTCTTTGCGCTGACGAAGGAGGCACTGAATTCTTTCTATGTGGTAAATTATTATAATTTTGTCGTGGTGATGCTGAATTATTTAGATTTTTATTTATATTTGCATCGGAAACGCTATGCCTTAAATTATTGGAGCTTTTTAATTTTTCAACTAAATATGTTGCTGATGATGCTGTTGTTGTTGCTGAAGAAGGTGCTGTAGAAGGAATTGGAGCTGAAGAAGTGGTCTCTTTGCAACTATTCTGTCGTTGAAATGTGTTTGTGCACTTTGATGGTTTCTGCTAAAAATAATAAAAATTAATAATGACAAGAACTCGCTTTCCAATGATTACCAATTTTAAAAACACTTGTTGCAATTACACTCGTAAGTATTATCTTATCAGTAACCTGATAATTGGAGCCGCAAACTAACATCAAAAAGGGCATTAAAAATTAATTAAATATCTGCGTATATGTACTAAATGTAGGCTTACAACCTACATTTGGTTAATAATAACGTAAGACAAGTTATAATACAAGTCAAATACAAAGAAAGATTAAGATCTAAATATATTGAACAATAGTCAATAAAGTATTGTAGAGCATATTGTTTTATTTCATTCAAAATGTTAAAAAATATATCTATGTTATCAAAAATAGCAATAAACGCCAAACACATGGTATATAATGCAGGTTCATGACCAACATTTGAATTAACAGGATTCATGTAAAAAGTAGAGTCAGTTCTGGTATTGGGACCCGGAACTCTTATATTAATTAATGAAAGTAAATATGGGCAGTTAATTTTATAAAGAGTAAATGGAAATAAATCTGCTTTTATGACAAGCATACATATCATAGATATTGATTTTATCGGTACATGACACCAGTAATCACATCAAATGTCTTAACAAAGATTTGTTCAAGATGTATGGCGCCATTTCACCCATTTGAACTAAGAGATCTTCAGCATCCTTTTTATCAGTAGCATCACGGCATTGAAGAGCCGAGACCAACGCACTGAGCCATAAGTTCGCTATTGTTGGAAAGTTAATTTTATTATTCAATATTTTATAAACCATAATAATGGCAGAAGTTAATGTACGGGCTTCTAAAGTTGGAATCAGAAACTCATCACAAAGTACATTATGATCAAAGTTGCGAGGAGGATACAATGAAAACTTTTTAAAATATAAATATTTGAGGAACTTCCTTTGTATGCACTCCAATTTGTTTTTTCTAAGCGTCATAGCAGGAGTTGCAAACAGTACTACTATGTTCCAGACGACTTCTAACAAGCGAGAAGTATAACAATTCTAGGAGAGTAATATCAAACGTTTTACAATTACGAATTATAAACCCTGGCATTTTATATGCTAACGATATGACATAATTTAATTTTCATTAAAAGAAAGCCTCTCATCAAAGATAATTCTCAGGTCCTTGATAGATTTACATCGAGTCAGTGCCTGCTCATTTAAAGAATAATTGAAAATTATTGGAGTCCTTTTCCTATTAAACGATATAACTCTGCATTTAACAAAGTTCATCCTCAATGTATTAAGTCTAAACCAATTATAAACAAAATCAAGTTGCACCTGAAACATCACACAATCATCAGTATTTCTAATTTCTTTATATATTTTCAGGTCATCCGCGAACATTAATTTCTTATAGTTTAGAGCATCAGACAAGATCAGATCAGATCTACAGATCCCAAATCCTGGAGCCATTGTATTGAAAACGCCTTCTAACAATACGTTGACCTAATATCCAATCGAATTTGTCGTAACCACCAAAGGTACAAAGTGCACATTGCAAATAAGTAGTGTGAAAAGCGCGTTACGTTTTTATTATAGACAACTCGTAATAAATCGCCACTTAAAATAATAGTATTAAAAAATCGCTACGAATATTTAAAATGCGCAAGTCTTATACATTTGAAGAACGTTCATATATTTATAGTGCGATTTTTGAAAGAAGACGATCGAAAGGAATGCGATTGGAATGTTATCTCTATTAGGGTTACCCAATTTCAATTAAGAAATTGATAAACAAATTAAAAATGGTAAATCGAAAACTAATGAATATTAATACTTTGTGCAATATTGTTAGAAGTTTACTACATGTGTTTCAATAAAATTTACATTAAATGTTATAAATTTTATAAACATGAATGAAATGTAATGAAAATAGATTCCCTTCTAACGTAATACATCTAATAACGCAAATAGTTAATATATATATTTTTTTATTGTAAATTATTGGTAAATATAGCCCAATAAAAAACTTCCAATAATTTGGTCTTTTCCAATAATTTGGTAATTTCCACGATCTTTTTCAAATAACTTAGAACGCTTTAGATTCCGTTAGTGCCACTAACTGGAATAAATATGTTGAACACACAATTGGATTAGAAAACGAATATTGGGAAGTAGATGGTAAAGTAGAAGGTGTAATGGATGATAATATAATAAATCCATTAGACAGCGATAGCTCAAGCGGAAGTGAAATCGACTCATCATCGTCAGAAAATGAGTATTAATATTTATGTATTTTCATACGAGGTATGTCATTTTTATTTTGCATATAACCACATAGAGGCTGCAAGTAATAAAACATAATTCCGAAATTAACCTACATCAAATTGACACGTGTTGAAAATTTCGTCAAAATACAACATGTGGTTTAGTCAGAGCGAATTTTTAAAATTATAAGGTGTTGAGAAACATAGAATTGAATCGAGAGCAATTCCGAGCGATAATTTTTACAACTTCGAAGAAGTTTATCGCAACAACAATGTCTTGTCG
>WYDF02028346.1:0-12903 GCA_009867245.2 Adranes taylori
AATAGTTTCTGAAAAAAATATAGTTCAAGTCAAAAGTTTAAAGTGGGCCGATTTCTATGCACGCAAGTTTATATAAACAATTCTTTTATATTTCTAATAACATTTTTAACTATGATTTCCTTCATAAGCTTGTGCATGGGAGTAAGTCGTTATGTCCTATGTTTGAAACGAGACGGTGTTTATCAATTATAAATATTTGTTCAATACAGTGGGTGAATATAATGTAAACTTCATGAGTTTAATCTTTAATGTAAATGGATTTTAATGCACCATTGCTATTTAAATTAATTTATAAGTCATTACGTGCAAGGAAAATCAGCCAGTTTTTTGGTAGAAAGCAGTTTTAAGTTTAAATGCGCCCTGATAAGTCCTTACATTCTTACAAGTCCTTTTACGTACTATGTTTCACTTCGATCAATCTGCTAAGTGTACCTTCATAGTTCGCTGATTATTTTTAGCCGACACCATTTGAAATTTAAAAACTTCACGAACAAAGGATTAATATCTTTTTTCCCAAATAAAAGGATGTATACACTCCGCTATCTGCTTTGTCGGGGCTGCGGGCGCTCTATTTTGGAGGATTTTGTAACAGAGCAGTGTGGTGTGCTTTTGAACTTTTGAATTCGTTTACGCATGAATTCCTCAAAGCAGCTCCGCTGCGAGGACAGCTCCGCTGTCCGCTTGGTGGACGCGTTGGCTGCTATTTTTAACCCTTGGAGTAACCTAGTTATTTGATTATAATCCTTGTCAGCCGTAAATCCTGTACATGGTCTAGATTATTTATCGAAAGTTCACCGGTGCCCTTATGCCAAATCCAAATTATATAAATAATTTTTTCCTGATAATACTGTTGTTTCTAATTTCGGAAGTACCGATCTATCTCCAACTTCTTTTGACGTAATTTCTAACTTGTTCCCAGAATGAGAATAGCTATGATGACGAACGCTACGATACTGAACTTTTCCGTATCGCAGCGTGAAGCCCCAGATAGAGGCCAGTAGTAGAGGGAATCTTAAAGTTCTAGACTGCTTTCCATCACAGTAAAACCCCAACGCATTCACAATTCCGATTACATATTTTTATAATGTATTAATGTATTACATATTATGTATTAATGGTGAATGCTTTGGTGCATTTATGGTGTATGCTACAGATGATTCAGTTTGCATCCACCATTCCACTTATTTTTTTGGATAGAATATATTAAAATATTGGCCAATGCTTAGGGTTCGATTATCGGGTTATTTTTACTCAACTTGCTCAGTTCACTTGCCATCTAGGCCCCGCCTCCAGTGATGACGTCTTCTAGAAATTAATTATTTACTTTGGTTACAATAAACATAAAGATTAGATTATATTTTGCAATCTGTCTTTTGCTAATAGGAAACCAATTGTGAATTTATGACAAACATTTGATGCCTTTTTAATTATTTCCATGATGAATTTTTGTAAAAACGATCTTAATTAAATAAATTTCTTTGTTATGTATCTAAATCGTTATATCAGATGCGTATTTTGATCATTGATCATCATTTGTGTTGAACGCATGACTGTTCTAAAGTGACGTATCAGTCATAAATTCTCAAGCCAACCATTGGTAGGCGAGTGAAAGGAATTCATCTTACTCAATTATGAGACAGAAACGGGAAGTAGCCATTTGATAATTAGTGTCGCACAGTCGCCAATTTCTTGTCTCCTGCTAATATGAGGGTTGTTCTCTTTCCGCTGAGCCTATCTAGTAGGCGATAATATTTTTGTAACAAATTTTGTTTGACATTTCGATCTAGTTGTTTACAAGTGACTGTTGTCAAATATACGTGATTTTTTGTAAGTTACATAAGTTTAAAGTAATTCTTTCGCCAATAAGGAAATGAAGTAGGAGCATTATCGGGCTGTAATTTTTTACACCTTCAAGCGTCGCTTAAACCGTAAAAAATGTTTTAAGGAGATCAATTGAGTGCTTGGTGATAAGTCGTCTTCCTTCGCAACCGTAAAGCGATGGTATAATGAATTTCAACTCGGTCGACTTTCTTGAAATGACAGTTTTCGAGCTCCTAAGCCAAAATTGGCAGTTTCAGAAAAAATATTGATTTTATTCTGCACATGATTAAAGAGGACCGGCATATTATTGTTAGAAACATTCAAGCAACGATTGGTGTGAAAGTAATTAACACTATTTTACACAAATATTTGAAAGTCCGTAAGTTTTGTTCTCGGTGGATTCCCCCACAACTTGACTTCAGCTCAAAAAGAGGACCGTGTGAGATAGTGCCGATCTACACTAGATCGCCTTGACTGGGGATCGTCTAATTTGGTGTACAACATCATCACAGGTGATGAAACATGGGTATGCTGCTATGATCCCGAAAAAAAGCAACAATCGTCAGTTTGGATCTTTGAGAATGAGTCGGCTCCCACAAAAGTTGTTCGCGAAAAAAAGCCGAAACAAAAAGATGGTCCGCACTTTTTTTGGAATTACTGGACATGTTTCCAGTGCAGCACTGTAGGATAGATGTACTGTTAATTCAGAATGGTACACTAAAGTTTGTTTGCCTCAGGTTCTACAAAAGCTTCGCGAAACACATCCAAGAGGAAGGATTATCTTCCATAATAATAATGCTCGGGCTCACACTGCTGCTTGAACAAACGCGGTATTTAAATGCCCAAAATACTCGTTTTATATCGGCCGGAGAAGCGGTTGATGCCTTATAAATGAAATAAACAAACTGCGGCCCGAAGATTCGAAAAAATGTTTTCAAGAATGGTGCAAATCGCGGATGCAAAAATGCATTGACTGTGGAGGAAAATACTTTGAAAAATTCTAAATAAATGATTATTGTAAATACACTGTGTTTTACTTTACTAGGCTCAGCGGAAAGAGAACAGCCCTCGTATAATTTTCCAGATATAGAAATGTGCTTGTGAACATAATGCTTATGCTTAATAGATTGGAGAGGTTTTCAAATTAAACCGCTAGGTGCATCATGGTGGTGCCGCACAAATAGGGTAAGTTTCTTAATTATGTAATCTCAAAAAGACGCTAGAGTAAGCTTGTTTGTGATTTATAGGCGACTACCCTAGGGTGTAACCCGAAGCTGTTGGTTTTAAAAGAGTTGAGGTGGACGTTAATTCTTTTCTATGTTGGAGTTTGCACCGTGAGCATAAACCATCAGAAGGCAATTTTTTGAAGGACAAGTTCCCGTTGGTTTTGTTTCATATCAGCTATTTTCGGCGCCGTCAGCTATTTTCCACGATTTAAGCAGCTGTTGGAGGCTCTCCAGTTCATAGAAATGTGTCATCTGTGGAGTAGTGCCTCAGCCAGCCGCCTGGAGCATCGTCGAAGACTTGGTGTATCAAGTATCTTTTTAAGTGTCCCTAGATTTTGTCGTTGATTTAATTTGGCGCCTCGCGTATTTTGTACTGTTTGAATGTGGGATTCTACACGGTTAATCAGATCTTTTCAGGAATACTTTAGTATTTTTGTGTAATTTAGTAATTTCTAGTAAGGGAGCGTGTTAACATTATTGTCAAGGCATTTTAGTAATTTTTGTCAACTGAGGGTATAATATTAATGCTAAAGGAATGATTAAGGATTATTAAGTAAATGTGAGGGGTTATCAATTCGTCCGTGTACTTCTGCTTTTGGTACATTTCAATTCTAGGTAACTTAAAGATTTTTTTATTGATAACTATCCCATCGTAGGTAACTATCATAAATAGAATGAAGTAACTATCCTAACTAAATAACCATGGACCACAGGGGCCGATGAGAGTCCATTTTTTGTAATTTGTAAAACCCGATACTACGTTTTTCTTAAACGTTTAATATATCTTTAGAAGCATGTTGTTTAGAATAAGGCCAACAACGCAATGACCCACCGATCGTCGCGGATGCGGTTACGCAGTTTGCTCTCACGGGTATCGCCGCGGTTTTTGGTCTCAGATCACAGTGTTTTTCTGACCCAGTTACAAATATTTATCGAATGATTACTCCGATGTTTAATCGTGCGTTGTTTTAACTCGCTTCATCGTTTAAATATTAGAGGAATTTTCGATACAAGTCTTTGACGAAATGAGAAATTCATCTTGTATATAGCCACTCAAGGCAATCTATGAGTCAAATGAATGGTCAGTTGTTCACTTTAATTCTGTATTCCATATTGCTGGACGATTTTCGATTTCAAAAATAAACATGTCTATGTCAAAATCTATTACGAAATGAAACGAACTGTGCGCGTTGTCTCCAATTCAACTATGCACAACTCTGCCACCTCTTCACCGTGCTGTTGCTAAAATCACTAAACAATGTTGCGCTATGGACAAGGTTTTTGCAGGTTTCCCTTGGCTGTAAAGCAAATGCTATAGCGTAATTTTCCTACAAGCTATCAGCTTACCAACACTCTATAATTCACCAACTCATCACCAGTTCCAGTCTGAAGATGATGATAATTCCTAAAGCCTCATACAATAAATTCACCAAACTCCTAAGTATAATATCCCAACAGGGAGTGGAGTTTAGTGGGTAAAAATCCCACAGTGTTGGATGCTTCGGGCATCCTTCCTCTTTTGAAGATTCTCCACTTCCTACGCAAAACAAAACAAAAAAAAAACAAAAAACAAACAATGTTTTTTACAACCGCGCTCCCGTGCGGTTGGGGGTCTAAGTGCGTCGTTCTGTATCTACTTCTATACAACTAGATAGCCTCTCAATCGCCGCGGTCGACGGCTCGTGCGATGTTCTTCTAAATGTGATACTGCTTTATTTCTAATATTTGCTAAAATACATAATGGAGTAATTCAAATAAAACTTAATTATTTGTTTTAGATAAAGTAAATAGAAAAATATGCAATAGTTAAAAATAACACTATTTATGTCTAATATTTTAGTAAAGATATTTAGCCAAATGTCTCGTCGGCTTTAAGGTAAAATTTCACTAAATTTCTTTAATATATTATCAACTGGAAAAGATCATGGTTTCTTTATATGTCCAGGCCACTGTATCCCATTTTTCATGCACTTGACCCTCAAAAAATCAAGACAAATCTATGGCTCTCTTATCGAGTGAAAAGTTTTGTGCAGCAATTAATAGCTGCCCCTGTAAGCCATTGTTTGTATAATATTTGTTAATTGATGTTTCGCGTGGTTAAATTTCCGCGCTGGCATTATTTAATTAAGTAAATTATGAAATTAATATTTCTTATTACTTGTGTCTCGAAAAACTGTTTGCCCCGTCTGGGACTCGAAACCTAACGTCCCAATTGCAGGCCGATTGCTCTTCCAATTGAGGTAACGGGCACTTATTCTATTAAGATAGGCAACTTATATATCAGGATTTGTTTTGGCACCTGTTTGCTGCCGTCGATCAATTCATTTATCATCGGGTTGATGGAGTCTCCTGGATGTTTCATTAATTTCTTTTCCGCTTTGCTGGCGGTCGCATGTTTAATAGAATATTTAATGTTTCGTTGTTAAACCTCCACGCTGGCATTATTTAATAGAGTAAATTGTGAAATTAATATTTCTTATTAGTTGTGTCTCGAAAAATGTTTAACCCGTCTGGGACTCGAACCCGAACGTCCTAATTGCAGTTCTTCCATTTGGGCCAATTGAGCACAATTGAGCTCTTCCAATTGAGCTAACAGCCACAAAGTTGTTAAATGTCTAACACACCCGAGAAATATCCCCTTTTTCAATCTTAAGCGAATAATTGAAAACTAGTTTGCGATTGCTTGTTTCAGCCATCAATCTTGTAACTCATGTTAAACTATCATATTCATATTTAAGACACAACTTTACAATTTAATCCAAGATTGAATTATAATTTGATAAAACGTTTTCAGAAATAGAATTTGCAAGCCGGTATTATATCAAAGAAGGCTCGCGTATAAACAAACCGATATATCAACAAATGCTACAGTAACAGAAATTCATTAAACTATAATTCTATAAATAAAAATTTATCTTGTTTATTTTTAGATAAAACCAAACACATTATAGTAAGTTTTATACCCGAAATACTTAGGAAAAATGTCGTAATTTACATATTGTAACGTGGAGATTTGTCCACGTTCCTGTTAAGTTTGAGATTAGAAAGACTGAACATGCAATATTTAAAAAAGATTCAAGAAATTCAGGACACACAGACCTTGTGAATAGTTGTTGACAGTACACATGTTGTATGCTAGTTGGAAGCCAGACAAATAGTTATCAGCATTTAAAGAATTATTTAGACTCCTATTCTGAAGTAAAGTATACCATGAATACATTTAAGCATCGTAATAAGTTCAGAATTACAGTATAGAAATAGATTAAGTTCCGACGGGAAAAGAAATATTGTGGCGGACCAAATTAAAGCGATGACGTCAGTATAGTAAAATCATACAACGGAGTAGAGAAGTGGGGAAGAGCGCTAATTGGTTATATAAGTAATCGATAACACAACCCAGCTACTTCAATGTATGAACAGATTAATCAAATTGGTAGTCTGTCTACAATAGATGAACGAACGCTATATGAATTTTAGCAGTATTGGGGCAATAAGAACATGTGATTAGTTGACCTCAATTACGAGCAAATGTACTTAACCTGACAACAGTATAGACACTTAAGTGGAATACATTGACTAAATGTAATTTACCAGAAGAGGGGTAGAGCTAAGATTCTAGAATGGGTTAATTTTGTACAAATTAATCATGACCAAAAATATGCATACCGATAATTGGAAGGGGGTCCAAAATGTATAAAGATTATTCACCCACAGCGGTAAGATATAGTAAAGTTGGGCGTCCGCCCGGGGTCACTCTGCTCGAGAGCATAGCGAAAATATAATTATGAATTAAATTGGTATTAAAATATAATTTCTTAAAAGTAGAATCATGACTAAGCAAAGTGTGAATATAATTAAATATTCGTAGTATGAATTCGTTAAATAGAACACAGTAGTTAGCTTCAGCATTTCTCATAACGAAGTGAATAGTTATTTCGAATATGAATTTTTCGAATATAGATAGAAAAAATTAATGCGGGAACCATAAGTTTAATTAGTAAAGTAACTTACAATAAATTAGAACGGAAATATTTAAGGTAACTTTGCAAAGGTTAAGAGAAGTATGTGAGAAACCACAACAGACATGTAAGTAAGTTTGTATTATTATTCAAGCAATAAAACTGAATTTATAAATGCCCTTTTGGGTGAATTGAATATGAGTAACATTCTATTTTATTATTTGACACGACGATATTTATTATTTTATGAACGAATATTATATTTAATCGCATGTATGATTTTCTAAAATCATTACCAATACAATTTAATTAAGTTTAGTAACTGTTTCATTTATTCTGCCCGAATTATTAAGGCCCACAATCATTGTTAGGACTTGACGTTACCAGTAATTATTAAGCCACAAAAGGCACGCTTCAATCTGAAGGTACGTCCACCTTGACAAAGATTGGGCTTAGTGTTTTATTATAAGTTAAGTGGGCCTAGCTTGGCGATTATATGTAAAAGGATTATAAGCATCGGATTTAATTTCACAACGATTGATACAAAAAACTCATTTTTTAATATTTCTATAGATACGGCGTTTTAGCTAAGAAAGATAGTATTATGGCGATTATTAAGCCATTTATTGGTATGGCTTTTCATTTTAAAATTGCTATTTAATATTTGGTGTTATTGTTATAGTTTTAAATCGTAAATAAAGTGGTGGTTGTTGTTAATTTGTTTCTGATTTTTTACATGCACTCCTTCCTATTTTTATTCCGAGATTTAGGACAAGCCACTGGCGCCAAAATTAAGAAGAAACGCGAGTAAATGACCAGGAAATCCGCCGGATTTCCAACCTTGTAGCGGCATACCTACTTCAGAGAGGCTAACTGTTGTCCCACCAAGGAGGCAAGTTTGGGCAAGTTGTATGTAAGTTATTAGATCATGTGTTTTTTATAATTTACAATTATATCAAGAAATCTTGAATATCTCATTGCCCAGATGATTTCGCACATTTATTTCTGTCTGATAAATACCATCGTTTTGGATTAAATTAGTAAAAAAGAACATGTATATTTGTGCACCATTAGATTTTTACCAGAGCTTCCCAATGTTCATTCATGTGTGGAGACCATTTTACTGATGAGGAACTCGAATTCAATCTGGGAATAATGTTTTGTATTATTTTAAAACAACGAAAGTTTTCATTCTCAGACATTTGCATATTTAGTACTCCTGATCTTATTTTATTAAACCTGGTTTCTCATATTAAACAAATTTGATAAACAAATATAATAAGTCTCTGAGTTTAACTCTGAGTCTGAACAGCCTATGTGATTGATAGGAATGATATCAATATATTTCATGACTTTCAAGTTATTTCTTTTTCAAACCCGGATTTTCCAATATCCAGGTAAATATGCAGATCACTATACTAACGAGGGCACTAATATAATCTGCGAATGATGTGTTATATAATTTTTTAAAAACGCAATGGTTGGTTGCTTGTCAACGATCAATGATAAATGTCAGTGGGTACGTTCAGCGAATGCAACAGTTGAGATAGTGGACAACAATGTTTCGCTGAACGCTTCTGCTGAGTTGGCGCTAATTCACAACAGTTAGACAACTTACTAACCGGTAAATCTTTATGCTGACTAAACGCAGTGTTGTTTTATAACCTTAAAAATGTTGGTATATTTGCTGTAAATAATTTATATAATATGTTCAAAATAAATTATCCTTAATTGTAATCATTATTTTTTAGCAAATAATCAACTGATACTAAGTAAGTGACTATTTTAGTTAAGACCGTTTACATTTGATAACTTCTGCAGATATTTTATGAATTATAATGACTTTATGAACTATTCACATTTGTAGGAGTCTTGGAAAACTATGTAGTGGAGTCAAGACCTTATGAGGTTCAATTTCATGAAGAAGAAAGAAGATGATTTGTTTGCATGGGATAGAAAGTCTACTTTTTTTTTTGAGGAATACAAGAAAAGGAATCAATCAGTTTCGGAAGCCTACCATTAAAAAAAGATTTATTTTGGAATCAGCTTGCAAAAGCGATGTGTGTCGAAGGATATAAAATAGATGTGGATATGCTTGATCGTAAATTGAGAAACATGAAACATGCATTTAAGCAAAGAAAAGATAATAAAAAAAGGAACAATCTGGTGCAAATGTAGTTCAATGGTAGTATTTTGAGATACTAAGCGAAGTTTTTGCTGCAGATAAAACGGTAAATCCCAGCAATCTTGTTTCATCAATAACTAGTGACGCAGAAAAAACTTCATTTAATAGTGAGGATGAAGTGGCTACGCATTCATTCTCACACCCAGAAAATATTACTTTCCAATTGTCGAGAAAAGCAGAAGACGTTAGGTTTGTAGCAACAGGGACTATTGAATATTGAAGAAGGTAAATTAGAGGAATGAAAAAAAATCTATAAAAAGTGGTGGAAAGTAATCGAATTAATAATGAAAGACTATCGTTATTTAAAATGTACATTAAATACGAAGAGTGAGCATAAATTTTTAATTTTCATTATTTTGCAGAAGAGTTAGAATAAAATAACGTTTTTCTGTTGCTATCTTATTTACGTTTGCAACGTCAACAATCTCCGTCCCATTTGTCCTTTCATTGTCGCAATAATTTTCTTCTTCATAATCAATTTGATCAAAATGTCTCTTCAACAGGAAATTATGCAAAACGCATGCAGCAAGTATAACTTTTGGAGTTTTATCGCCCATAGATATGTGCAAAAATGTAAGTCGTCGCCATTTACCAAAAATATACAGAGCGTCTATAAAGTAACGCATAAATTAAATATAACTAAGTAAGCATTACTATTAAACATTTCCGAAACAGGTCAATTTTTGATTTTAATTTACTGTCTTAAAATAATAATCTAATATACAGAATGAACTCCCTTCTTGTGATGACGTCATCACCAGCTTTGTTTAGAGGAACATCCCATTTTTTTCAATTTCCGGAATTAGCTTGCTGAGCTGATTCCAAAAACGTATCATACGTTGCTTCAAATTGTTACAGGATGTGCAAGCATATAAAATAAACAAAATAAATGAAGAATTAACGTAATATAGAAATTTTATTGAATGGCGTAGTTATGCAATTACTGTGATACACTACCAAAAACAAACAAAAGAAAATTTACAATAAATGTTCAAATTGTACTCCATTGACCAACGAGGAATGACTTAACTGGGCAATACATTCGTCTCGAACACTTTGTAGCATAACGGGTGTTATATTCTGCATTTCTTGCCTGATTCGGTCTTTTAGCTAACAGATATTTTCAAGTCTGCTAATATAGACCTTATATTTTAATTAACCCCATAAATAGAAGTCTAATGGACTCAAATCAGGTGATCTATCGGGCCATTCCACTTGTTCCCTACTTCCTATCCACCAAAATATTACAGAAGAATATATTGCCCTATTAACTCATTGTTTATTGGTAAATGGAGAACAATTTGAATATTTATTGCAAATTTTCTATTGTTTGGTTTTCGTAATGTATCACAGTAATTGCATAATGACGTAATTGAATTAAATTTATTTATAAGGTCAATTCTTTATTTATTTTGTATTTTTGCCCACCCTGTAACAATTTGAAGCAACGTGTGATACATTTTTGGGATCAGCTCAGCAAGCGAAATCCGGAATTTGAAAAAAATGGGGTGTTCCATTAAAAAAAACTGTGATGACGTCTCACACGAAGCGAGTTCACCTTGTATATTAGATTATTATTTTAAAAAATAGTAAATTAAAATCAAAATCGACCTGTTTCTGGAATTTTTAATAGAAATGTTTATTTAGCTAATAATGAATATATGAGTTACTTTATGGAACACTGTATATCTATATGATTGTCGCATTTTGCTACACTTTGAATAATACCTTATACTAAACTAAAAGCATGTTCATAAGATCTTTCGCTAGATAATATGGCATTAAACTGGTATTGCTCTCGGTGAAGCTAAGTACCTGAGCTATCCCGATGTATATGTCTAGATTACTCGAGCGACTCGTTTGATGAGATGCCTTTATGAACCCAAGCCAAAGATTTAATACCATCTGCACAAATAAATCTTCTGTCATCATACGGAGATAGAGCTAATTTATATAAGAAAGTAGGTATTAATTTCGAAAATTGTGATTAAAAGACTACTAGAAGAATTAGTTGTAAAAATTAAGGCGAGGTGGATACGTGTGTCTAGCATAGGTTATAGCTGTTATCAACACCTTTTCTTATTCCAAATATAGGTATAAGGTCTCATTGCATCGAACTACGAATCCTATACACAATAAAAGTTCACCTAGTATAATACTTGCATTGGGTTTTTTCCTGAGAAGCACAGGGTGCAAGGTGTCCATGATCTCCAAATGGTTTAATTATATTTATGAGCAGGGGATGTGCTAAGTCACCTATTATATGCTGATTTGCACGTATGCAAAGGTAGATTGCCTATCATTTTATAAAGGCAGAAAAGTCTAGCATCGTGTACTCTCCCGGGCGTCCCTATGAAAACAGTTTCAGAAAACAGTCAGTATATAGTTTCTTGTCGTCACAAATAGCTTGAAGAATGATATTATGCACTACTTTTCTGCTGTAGTAATCAATTGCATAATCGACAGGGTGCAGGATGTTCACACGCCAACCATCAATTACCCCAACTACACCAGGAAAACTTAAAATTAACTATCTATTAATTGACAAATATAAACCCCTTTGTATCATACGAGATCGTTGCTCTATTCTGAAAGCAATCTCAATAAATTTCCTGACATTTGGCCATTGAAAGAAAGTATTCTTTAATCGGCCAATTGGAGATTTAATTCTGATAAATATAATGTCCTGTACTTTTTGAAATCCCATCAAATATTTCACTGGATGCAAGGAAACTTTTTTTTCTAAAAATACATATATGTGTCTTTCTGGAATACGTGGAGCCAGTAAAATCGATAATTCTTCAATATCCGCACGTGCATTCATTCTAAAATGGCTCTTAAATTCGTTTAAACTGGAATTAGATACAATATTTTCCACGTATCCGTTATTATATACTGGAACGATGTTAATAATAAGAATGATTCTGATACTAAATGTAACACTGATATAGTTGAAAGCATTGACACTATAAGCGACGCAGGAGAATCGTCAAAGCCTGATTTAAAAATTGGGCAATGATGGTTCTGACACTGATCCATTTGAAAATATTGATTTTATAAGCCACAAAGAAGGAGAATCATCAAAGTTTGTGTTTAAATCTGATGATGATGATGATGATAACGATGACTCTGAAAACAACGCTGATGACGCTACAATCACCTATAAAAAGGAATTATCAGACACTTTAGTAGTAGCAGAGACAATTTTGAAGAGCGTTACAGAATTAAAAAATCCTGTTGATACGGATGATGTTGATAGAATCCAGGATCTACTTAAACAAATGGAGAAACATAACGTTCGTGAATATCTAACTCCGTATAAGTATATGTATTTTACTTACGAACAACCGCGTATTATTTATTGGAATGATGTTAATGAATTGATTGATCCATTATCAAAACTTCATGCAGCTCGAAATGCTGGTGATGTATATGTTTACAATGAAAAGAGCTGAAAAATAATGGATCTGTTGCTTAGATTTCTTGTTACTACAATGGTTCTTTCAGAAAAAATGTTCCTTCTCACAGCTGCATTGCCTATTCCAGGGGTCCCCAACCCTTTTGCACCCAAGAGCACATTATAGAATGTCAGTCGGGCGGCGGGCACTATTCATTTTTAGAAGGTAAATTTACAGTTGGATAATAATGCACATAATGCACAAAAAGAATATTTAATTCCAAAAATATAATTATAAAATATAAAAATTATTGT
>WYDF02028357.1:0-12902 GCA_009867245.2 Adranes taylori
TCGCCCTTTGAGCCACTCGGATCTTGTGCACCGTTCTCCTTGTCAAGGTTAGCGTTTCCGCGCCGTAGGTCAACACCAGTAACACACATTGGTTGGTTTAAATCAAATAGAATAACGTAATAAAATGAGCGTAGACAATTAGCTCAATATAAATGAACCAAACACTTATATTGGCGTAGACATGCGGTCGACACCGAAAAGTGAAAATAATCCCTGGTACACTCTTTGTTTTAAAAGTCGAACAGACTCATTATTTAAACTTCTGCATTTAAATAAAATCTTAATCCAACATCGAGGTCGCAATCTTTTTAGTTAACCGAATGAGGAATAATTAATTCCACTTCAATTAGTTACCTCGATTATTACTCCGGCTTAAATAAAGTCACTTCACAACAAAAATCCGGTGGATAATTACAAGTTAATATTTAAATATTTATGCCTATAAATAAGTCTATATTACGGCTTAATTCCGACAATAAATTTTAGTAATTAAATTATTTTAGTTACAATCTTTATTTCAATTATAATTTCTACTTCGACTACCGCGACGCGCATAGATCCTGCTTTTGAAACTTTTCATTTTCCTCGATCTAGGACTCACTGAAAAAAAAAACGCTCTGCATGATAATATAATACCAAATTCCTTCCACTAACTTGTGTTCTGGGCATACCTATGACCTACTTTACCCTACTTTGATAATCTGTACGTAATTAGTATACTTTCACTAACTATCTATTAACCCTACTCTCGCTAATTACGGCGGCTATAATTAAAGTTCGATTAATTACCTGCGACTTCCGTTGCCACACATACGCGTACCGGTGTGTGCTGTGCTATCTTTCACACACGCATCATTCGGCAATCAAATTGATAACAGCGTACCTTTTACACATCGTTCAAAGCTAAAACCCTAACCAATGAAAGGCTCTCCCTTGCTATAATAAAATATACACTGAGATGGCAGTACATGGATATATGGAAACAGCGTTGCCCGTCTTTTGATATTGTAAGATCTGCAGGGCCGTCTTCACTAACTTTTACAAAGATTTCATAGCAGATTTGGCTGAAGACTTTGTTGTCACTTTATTGGCTATAATGGATTGGTAAGGTGCATTGTTTATAGCGATGACACAATTTGGCTGTAAATTAAGTAAAAGTGATGTTTCAATCCGTTTCTGAAAATTGACTGCATTAATTTGGGTTTTAAAATAAAAACATTTTGTTCATTAATCATGGTATATATTCATTTTCATAATCCGATTCATTTTACGAGTCGTCGTTTAATGACATTATAATAGGTACAATGTAATCTTGCATGTTGTCTATTTTTCAAAAATTGTTCTCGATTTTCATAACATGGTTGTCATAACTTTCACAATGTCCATTGTTTTGCACGTTTTCATAACCTTTAGAAATTAATTTCTTAACATCGTTTGCTCTGAAACTTGAATTGTTAGAGAACACGTACCGTTTCACTTCACTCCAAACTATTTCAATTGGGTTTAATTCACAGTGATAAGGAGGGAGTCTTAAATGTGAACATCGACGCTGTATTGTGCGTCGCTGTGATTCCTGTATTTCTCAGCAATACATTCAACTTTGTGGTTGTTATAACTAGCATTAAAGGCAGTAGCAGTTTCCAGAAGTTTACTTTTTAAATAATCTTCTTCAAAATAAATATTCTTCTCATATAGCACTCTTGAATCTGAGGTTTTCGTCAATACGGTTTGGGAAAGAATAATTTTTAGAAAGGTAAGAAGCATTGCCCATGACAATCACATATCTTTAGTAGTAAAGTATCTTCAAACCATTTCTCAAATATGTCCCCGTCGATCTCTTCGAGGTAATCTTCTGCACCTTTTTTTTTAGCCAGAAACGTCATGTCAGCACCTTTAACGAATCCATCTTTGTTTCCTGAATGAACTAAAACAAATCTTGATCCTGTCCCTCTCGAAGGTTTTAAACCGGTGGTAAGTCCATTTACAAAAGCATGTAGTGTGTTTTTTATTGTTGTATCTTGCAATATTTGTCCATTGGTAGTTCCAGTATTAACCCACAATTTCCCCCATATAAATGATATTGGGTTCTTGATTCCTCATTTTTTTAAATTTTCCGAAAAACTGGTGCCTCCAAGCGATTATTTCATGTTTTTCTATTAATACTCTATTTGTACCCTGCTTGCCATACACAAAACCCATGTGTCCCATGTGTACAATTACAAAAAATCGAAAGATGTTCCGTTTTGTTAATTTTTTCTATTACGGTGTCAAGAGTTGGAAGGAATATTGTTCATAAAAAATCGAGCACAACATTTCTTATCGAGACCGCGTACCTTCATCATATTTATTCTCACAGCTACTCGAATAACTGTGTCTTTTTTTTTCTCCTTATGGGCGTTACAAGTGGCCCATTTTTACTTTCATTTCGATACCGGAATACCGTTCGTTCAGAGATTCCAGTCAGAAGATACTTCCCGTACTATTTCTGATACACTTTTACCACTGTTACTGTTGGACAAATAGTTAAAAACATTTAACATTATATGCTTGCACTTGTAATTTAATACTTCACCGTGTTTAAATTTAACTACAGTTGCGGCCATTTTCACGTGAATAACAATATATTGTTATACGGCTCTTTCTGTTTCTCTAACTGAATTTTGGAAATTGATTCCAGAAGCAAAGTATGTTCAATTAAAAGAAGCATAATGTTGACTATTATACTTACAGTTTAATTTTTAATACAAATTAAAATAACTGTCATTTCTACATGATGTCGACTGACACTAAATGTCTGCTGATTGTTACCGAATTATTCTGTGACGGGCCTGAACGTGCTATATACATTAATTAGGTTTGGCAACGTCATAGTAATTATCCCGTATACAAAGCATTGGCATATCTCTCCAACGCTGCCATCTCAATGTGGATTTTACTATATCTAAAATCTGTATGCCTTTACGTCAATGAACTCATCGTGTCCGCCGGAACAAATTAAAAGTGTTTATTTTTAATTCCCATAGAAATCCAATATTTTACCCTTTTATGTAAGTGTCAAGTTATTACTATTTTACCTAATATTTCCTGTTATGAATGAAAGTTTAATCGACACTCAACGTGTGCAATAACTTTAGCAAGTTGGCTTTAATTTTGTTTGACTGCGAGAATGCTTAACTCACCAAACATCTCAAAGAAACCAGCCATTTTGGATTAATTTTGATGATACTTGAATATCAATTTTAGAACACTATGTACTGTAAAATTTGTTTAAGACTACAACAATTTCTATCGTTACACTATCATCCCCCTTATCATTGATTTCACATACATTCCTTTTACAATTCTCTCCTCATCATCCATCAACATTTCTCTTTCATACCTAACCATCTCCTAAACTCCATACACCCAACATTTATATTAAATCAGTTTCTCTAAAATATTTCACTTGGATTCGACTTTTCGACATCGAACACCATTTTTATATACTTCATTCGCATTCTTTCAATTTACTTTATTTCTGTCACCGCTCATACTTCAGCCACATTTCTCACGCATATGTTTAAAATCATCATCCTCATTCTTACTGATTCACTTCCAAACTTCTATTTCCCACACAAACATACCCTATCACACATACCCATATCACACAAATACCCACACCATATTACAAACATACCCATATCACACAAATATAGCCCACAAATTCACCAAACATATCCCATTATTTCCGTTGCTGCGGGAAACGCTATGATGGAACGGCTTGGCACCAAGGCAACTAGTTTTGATTGCAGGTGGATTTGAATGTTATTTTAGCCTCGAGGAAATACTTCCGTAAAAATCTCTAATTTAACATTTCCGCTTACATAATTAATTCTTATTGGCTGTCTCCACATTTTGGGGGTAACTCTGTAGCAATTATCCCTTGCACTCAGCTTTGATTGGTTGAATAACTATGTTTTCGTAGAATTTCGACAGAAAAATAATGCAATATTGGTCCTTAATATTACCAACGGATCAAAGATATTCTTCTATTGGTCGTAGTTCTAAACTTCCTAAGAATTTTTATTGAATATTAAATTACTTAATTCAAAAATTATAAAACTGATTGAAGATCTGCACACCGAAATTAAACAAATAAAGGACATATTGTTAAAAGTTGAAACCTTCCCAAACTTATTAAAAGAAATGCTTCAAACAGAAAGCTATTGTATTTGTAAAAGAAGTGAAAGCTGTAATTACATGTTCCAAAAAACAGGCCACTGAATCTATCGACACAACAAAACAGGAGAAGAGAAACAAACAAACAACGATAGACAAGTCATCAGACTTACTGCAAGAAAATATAGGTACAAAAAATAAGATGCAAAATAAAGTTAGGACTTATGAAATAACAACTACAACAGTAAACCATCCAATCAATCGGATGCTCTAACTAAACAAGTGTCATATGCAGAATTACTAAAATAAATGAAGTAGTACTTAGGAGTGATAAGTCAAATAGTGTAAACAATCGTAACAAAAACAATACATTAGAAGCGTTTAATAATCATAATTAAACCACTGAAAATAAAAAAAACGCTTTTTTACATAACAGAATATAAGAAACTAAGACGACAACCTGAACTAGGATCTGACAGAAGTAACAACGCATTAAACTGGTTTAAAGGAGTAGCGAAAAAAGTTTGGTTATGCATAACTAGTGTAATTCGCTCAGTTACATATAAAGACGTATTGCAATACATTCAACAAAAGCCAGAAATAAAAGGAGAAATTATTATGTCAGAACTACCAACGACCGAAATACGAAATGGAGCTTTCAAAATAGTAGTTAACTTCGAACACAAAGACGCAGTCTATAAATATGAATTTTAGAATTCTGTGCGCATTGAATAGCATTCAAAAGATACGGCTTTAATATAAGCATAATAAATGCATCTACACAACAATACCACCAAGTCAAGACACAAATATACAACCGTTACAAACCAGCACGTAAAACGGGGAAACTATAATATTCAAAGGTTAGAAAACAAAATATTTTCAATCTAATCTCTTATAATAAATGAAAATGTGGATACTCTTTACGTAACTGAGCACTGGCTCAGATAACACACTGCTAACTTATAAAACTTAGCAATTTCAATTGTAATATATACCATCGTAAAGTAAACAAGCACGACGGTGTATGCATATTCACTAAAAAAATACCTAGAAGCCGTATCTATTGAAATAATAAATAATATGTCAATAGAGGTGCATTGTGAGTTAGTTGCTACTTATATGCCTAAGCAAAAAGTGATCGTGATAAGTCAAATAGGTGGACTATGGGTGGACCTATGGGAGTCAAATAGGTGGATCTCCAGATGGACTATGGAACACTTTCCTCAACACTGTAGAAAGAAGACTCAACGTAACCCAAAAATATAGTAATGATACCATAGTATGCCTTACCGCGGACTTTAGTCTAAATCTAAACGAAGACTCACTCAAGAACAAAGAGTTCAATAGAACCTTAAATAACTTCGGACCGGTTAAAACTATCGAGGAACCAACTAAAGTCACAACCTTATCAGAGAGCCACATTGATAATATTTTTATAAATATCAAAACATTTATAAATCCATCAGTGATAAAAATAAAATTAAGTGATATTACCCACAATCAAACATAAGTCCTATAGACACAACAATAGAAAACAACAAAGTACGAATATTCTCGAAAAAATATGCAAAGCTTCACAAAATGCAAACCTTCACAGGATACTACGGATGCAAATGAAATGATTTCCAGTCAGGAAAGATAACTTGCATTCCCGCTAGTAGCATCTATAAGTTATTTCACTGAAACTTTATCGCAAGATCTGATTGACAACGAGCAAACCTTGAAATTACTGACCGCACTACAAGATAGATTTGGACCATAAGATCCTATAAAAGTTTTAGAAAGGTCCAGAACAAGACATATAAAAGCCCTAACAATAAACAAACAACAACGCAACTGCGACAACCAGAAAAATCAGATAACAAAAACAAAGCCATATGGCATACTATAAACATCGAAAAAGGCAGAAGAACTATAACCAGGAAAGATAAAAAGTCTTCTCGTGGGAATTAAATACGTTTTTCACGCAAAAAGCCGAAAAACTCGTCACAAAAAAATGACAAACACTATACGATTAACACTGCAACCATAAAAGCAACAAGTGGAACGATTCTATTTATGTGGCCCACTGAGAAATAAATTACATCAATTCTAAAAAATCTAAAAGAAAAAAATACTGAAGATATTGTAACGTGGCAATTTCTTCACATTCTTATTTAAAAAATGGAGCATTAAACACTCACAAATATATTTAATAATGAAGTTGAATGCATTTATTATTTATAAATATTGAAAACATATGAGCGAGTTAGCGTCTCACGCAACGCTTACCGTATATTACATGCAACAGAAAGAGAGAGAGAGAGAAAGCGAGAGACTGTCTGTATGCAGTGCTGTGTACATGTTACCCATGTGTTATAAGATGTATGACGACTTATGCACGCTAGATGCGTGTGTGTATGGAAGTATTGATTTGGCCGGCCGCTTGCCGCATTGCTTTGTGGAGTGTGATGATCTATTGAAGTCATTGTATAATGTGTTTGGCTGTGTACTGCTACTTCCAGCGCTCCATTCTATTGTATTCCGTGGAAAATCCGCTAAAAGTAGAATTATGCGTTACGTCGACACGTAGGGTAGGGATTAATACCGTGATTTACATAGGATTGAGTGAAGACACCGTGTAACGTAATAAATGACGTGTGAATGACCACCTATAGACTTGTAAAAGTTGAACGAAGGCTTCCGTCTATAAATAGCGAGAATTTGCATAGAAATATTTAGTTCCTTTGCGACAGCCGTCCGACAGCAGCAGAGCAGTCAAGTCAAACCAGCCAATCCGAGACCATGGCAATACGACAGTTGCCAAGACAGTACTATACTTGGTGAGTGATTTCATATAGTGGTGAATCATTTCATTTAGTGGTGAGTGATTTCATATAGCTCGATTAATATTCATGTGTTTTGAATGACTTTACTTGTCCTTTACATCTACATGGTCCATATTCACGTAGTCACGTCGGCGTATTACGAGGCGTTACGCAGTGATTCCTTCCCCGCACCATCCGATAGAGTGTACGATACTGGCTTACGCTGGTCTTAACCACACGACTATAGTAACATCGACGTATTACGCGGTATTACTTGTCTTATAATGGTTATTCCACTGAAATGTTTCATTTTTACTTTCGCTGGTCTTAGTCACTCGGCAACAGTCACGCCGATGTATTATGAGGCGATACGCAGTCTAGAAATAATTCTTATAGCACTAGAGTGTATAGTTTTGGTTTACTTTGAGGTTGGACGTATTACGAGGCGTTACGTAGCTGTATAATTCCAATTTACGCTAGAATTAACCACTGGGTAATAGTATCATCAACGTATTACGAGGTGTAACACAGCTTTAGTGATTTCCAGTGTTCATAACGTACCTACCATCTGTACCAGGACAGTTAGATTTATCCCCGCCCTCCCGTTCTATTATTAACTGTTTTTACATACTTTCCATATCTCTACTGTTTTATTATTATTATTACGCCGCTTTTTATTTTGTTTTATAAGTATTATTGCTGTATATTTGTACTGATTTGTTCACATCGCATTTGTTTATGGTAGAATCGCTATAATTTATTTAACCACTATTGTTGCGACATTGATTTAAGTTGACATTTATTCATTGATTTAATATTGACATTTCATTCAGCGTGTATACATTTTCTTTCCCTATCGTCTGAAGAACAATAGACGTATCTTGTTAAATCGTTAATGCTGTTTCACTCATTAGTGGATAAGTTTATTACAGCTGCCCACAAGAATGCGAACCACTGGTTTACTCATAAGACTAGGAACTGCATGTGCCCTCAATAAGTCACTGAGGACCGACGGAACGAGAAGATCAGTTCCAGCGTGCGGCCTCACGTTAAACTGACCTGGCGCCCGAGTTACATCTTTTAAATTCTGTAATTAAGATATTTCTTTGCACCATCAGTGACAGTCGCTAAAGCTCCCCGATGACAGCAGCGTCGCGAGTGGGAGTCTATCACAAATTTTGGTGGATTTATAACACATATTCTACTATGGTTTCATAAAAAGATTTTCTTACTCTAAGATTATCAACTTATAAAGTCTAAAGCCTGATTAAGACGCAGTTGTAGTGTCGGAACGCGTAATATACTTCTTATTCTTGTCTTTTCAAATAAAACACTATGCTGGCGTAACATATTTAAGACATCATTAGCATTATTATTTTAAATACGAACCTAGAGTTTCCTTCAGCGAATCGCTTTAAACCTGTTTTACATACAATCCTAATCGTCCATGTTTAAAAAATCATTTCTAACAGTTTTTTGTTGATTTCATCACAGTGATCTTTACGGAGCCGGACCTGCTTCAATTACTTCTAGTTGCGAAATATTTAGTTTAACAAGATAAAATGCGCAAAAAGATTGTTAATCAACATGACCCACTTATTTTTTGAAAAGCTAGTGCTCGACAAGAAAATTTAAAGTTAATTAAAAAGTATCCCCACTTCTTCCAGTATCTAATTATCCCCACATTTTCAAAAATTTATTTACTAATTGATAAAAAATATATTTATACCACACTTCCTGTCCACATTCCGCCTCATTTTCGGACTCGAGGAGATAAAACATAACGGAAAGACATAAATTGTGGATGGCCGGATAGGAGGACGAACGGGGATTAAAATAGGACATAATATGAAAAGGCAAAGGAAAATGAAAAGTGAAGTATAAAAAGAATCAAGCGAGGAAGTGAAAAAGGAAACGACAGAAAGACACTCTTCCCTCTGTAGATCTCCCTTTTTCTCTACATGAGGAAGTCGGAAAGGAGTAGAAATTTTTTAAATAAAGATATATAATTTACGTACCTCAACAATTAAACCGATTAAAAAATGTCCGAGAGGAAATAGCATCAAGTAATATCGGAAATGCCATTGGAGATATTGATTCTGATGTATTTTGTGCGGTAGATACATTATTTCAAAAAAATCCGCCATAAATTTTGATGGTCTGATGGTCAGATAAGTAATAAATATGATCAATGTTGAAGAGCATAATAATAGCCAAACATTACTAGCAATTGTTTCTCTGTGCGGTTTTCCTTTTGAATAAATGACAGCCAATATAACGTATTGAAATGAAGATACCTAATTTATTATAAGAGAAAGAAAGAGAAAAGAAATTAATCTTTTTAAAAATTTTAATTTATACTGGATGGTATAAAAAATAGTAATATAATAAAAATAAAAATTACCAGAAATAATACTGTATTTTCCCAACAGAGTATTGTATCCTCATTCAAAGTATCATTCGGTTTATACCATGGTTGAATGAGTAAATAATATAATGCCGCATATTGTATACCAGCGCATACAGCTATTTGTATAAATAATGGTATCAAATTGGTACCGGAAACCAGAGAACTTGATGGCCGCTTATTAGCTAACACTCTATACGGTCCTTGTCTGCCAATACACAAAACTAAACTTGTAGTAATTATAAGATCTATAAACAGGAATTGTTCATCGCCCAATTCGGATTTTTCCTAAAAAAACTCGTTTAATTCATCTTTATAAAACATAACTACATTTTACAGTAATGAATATACAGTGTTCTATATATTGTAATTAATACACAGTAATTAATATACAGTATTCGATAAAATTCAATACATTGAACTCAACATTGTCTACACGGGTATGTATTAAGCAGACTAAAGTAAAGCCACCTTCCGGAAGATGCCGGAAGTTGATAAATTAGGTCAATGGAAAAAGCTGAGTTTATTCGAATTCGTTCCAATAAAGAAATCAAGTCGGAAAAGAACGGATCCACTTGCATCCAATTTGAGACAATTCCTAATGATTTTCCAACTAATGTAAATGAAACAATTCCAAACATGAGTCTCGTATTTGGCTTGTTTTCGTCTCGCACTTGTCACGGTTACGTCTCGTATTCTTGTATTACTCTATTATTAATCTCGTTGTCTCGTAGCTGCCTTTTATACGTCTCATATTCTCGCATTTGTCTCATACCCGCCTCGTATTCTCGTACTCGTCTCGTGTTCGTTTTGCAGTCGTCTCGCTTTCTCGTACTCGTCTTGTTTTCGGCTCGTTTGCGCCTCGCAGTTGACTAGATCCGTTTTGCGTTCTCGTATTCGTATTCTCATGTTCGTCTTGTAATTGTCTAGTATTCGTCTGGCATTTGTCTAGTTATCTAGAATTCGAATTCTTTCTCGTATTTGTCTTGTATCCGTCTCGTATTCGTCTAATAAGCATCACCAAGTCTTGTATGTTTCCCATATTCATCTCATATTCTCGCCGTCATCTAGTATACGTCTCAAATTTTCCTCTTCATTTCGTATTCCTGTATTTGATTCGTATCCGACTCGCATTCTCGTATTCGTTTCGTATTCTGCTATTCATCTTGTCGTTGTGTTCGTGTTCATCCCGCAATCCAGTATTCGCTTAGTTTTCGTTAAGTCTTCGTCTCACATTCTCATATTTGTCTTGTATTCATCTCGTATTGGCGTATTCGTCCAGAATTCTAGTAATCGTCTCGTATTGTTGTATTCGTCTCATTTTGTAGTACTGGTCTCGTATTCGTCTCATATTCTTGAATTAGTCTCGTATTATGTTATCCGCATCGCTTTCTCGTATTCATCTCGTTATCTCGTTCGTCTCATATTCTTTTATTCGTCTTGTGTCCTTGTCGTTTTGCGCTTTGCACTCCCGTATTCTCGTATTCATCTTGTAATCGATTCATATTCTTGTATTGTTCTTGCTTTCTAATATTAGTCCCTTATTCGTCTAATATTCTCGTATTTGATCCGTATCCGTCTCGCATTCTCGTATTCGTCTTGTTTTCAGCTCGTTTGCGTCTCGTAATTGACTAGATCAGTCTTGCACTCTCGTATTCGTATTCTCATATTCGTCTTGTAATATCTCGTATTCGTCTGGCTTTTGTCTAGGTATCTAGAATTCTTTCTGCTATTCAGCTCATATTCTCCTATTCGGATTCTCGTATTTGTCTTGTTTTGTATGTCTCTAGTATTCGTCCCATACTCTCGTCGTCATCTAGTATACGTCTCACTTTTCGTCTTCATCTAGTATTCTTGTATTTGACTCGTATCCGTCTCGCATTCTCATATTCATCTCATATTCTCGTATTCATCTTGTCTTTGTGTTCCGTGTTCATTCCGTAATCAGTATTCACCCCGTTTTCGTTTCGTCTTATATTCTCATATTTGTCATGTATTCATCTCGTATTCGTCTCATATTCGTCCCATATTCTCGTCTCGTATCAGTCTCGCCTTCTCGTATTCATTTCATTCTCGTTCGTCTCATATTCTAGTATTCGTTTTATGTCCTTGTCGTTTTGCGCATCGCACTCATCTCGTATTTGTCCCGTATTCTCGTATTGATCGAGGAATCGTCTCCTATTCTTGTATTTCTCTTGCTTTCTAATATTCGTCCCTAACTCTCTGATATTTTCGTATTTGTCTGGGATAGTAGTATTTCATTCGTATCCCTCTCGCATTATCGTATTCATCACAATTTCTCTTATTCGTCTCGTTTTAGTCTCCAATTCGTCTCAAATTCTCGGGCTCGTCTCGTATTCATCTTGTATGCTAGTATGCGCGCGCATTTGTCTTGTATTCGCCTCATATTAATCTCGCTTCCGTCCTGTATTCGTCTCGTAAACATTTTGTTTTCGTCTCGTATTCGTCGTATTTAAGTCTCGTATTCTTGTATTTCTTTCTTATTAATCTCGTAGTCGTCTCGCATTCTCGTATTCGTCTCGTATTCATCTTCTCGTTGTCTCCCGTGCTCATCTCGTAATCCAGTACTCGCCCCGTTTTCGTTTCGTATTCATCTCATATTTGTTTTAGATTCGTTTTCTAGGTTTCGTATCCGTCTCATATTCTTGTATTCGTGACGTATTCTTCTATCGATCTCGTTCGTCTCATATTCTCGTATTCATCTTGGGTCCTTGTCGTTTTGCGCCTCGTACTCATCTCGTATTCGTCCGTATACTCGTATTTGATTCGTATCCGTCTCGCATTCTCGTATTCGTCTCGTTTCCTTGAATTCGTCTCGTTATAGTCCCGAATTCGATCGTGTTCTCGTATGCGTCTTGTAATAGTGTCGCATTCCAGTAAACATCTACTTATGCCGTACTCGTTTCGTATTCATCTTATTTTCGTCTCGTATTCTTCTAATATTCGTCTCGTTTGCGATTCGTAATCTTGTAATCGTCTCTAATTCTTCTTGTTTTCTCCTATTCGTTGCGTATTGTCGTAACCAACTCATAATAATAATAACCTTTATTGGCATAAATATCGTCAATGTGTATTCATATTTTTATTTTCAACTCATATTTTTATTTTATTTATTTATTTACGAAAAAGCTCTATTTCATTAGAATTATTAGAAGTTCAGTAATATAATACAGGTTGTCTTAATGAAAAAATAAAAAATATATACTTATAGTATATAAAAAAAGATATATACAAAGAAGAAAGAAAATGTACATAGTATATAATAATTAAAAAGATAAAGTTATAAAGATAAAGTTATAGAGCATTTAGATAACATCTATATATATATAAAAATCAATGTATGTTGTGTGTGTGTATGTATGTATGTCCTTTATGCCTGACTACACCATCCATCAGATCGACATGAAACTTTAGGAATTTGTTGAGTAAACTCCCGGGAAGGTTTCTGTGAAATTAGTTTTTTGAAATTTTATACTGGACCAAAGATACAGGCTCCGAAATGTTTC
>WYDF02028368.1:0-12901 GCA_009867245.2 Adranes taylori
GGAGGGGGGGGGGGGGGGGTGAGGGATTGTAGAAAGGATGTATTTGAGATAGATGAAAAGAGGGTAGAGTGTGTGAAGACGTATAGGTATTTAGGATTTATTTTGGAGCAAAGTGGATCTAGCAAGAATCATGTAGAGATGGTAACGAAAAAGCAAAAGGAACAATAGAGAGACTGAGGGTTGTATGGGAAAAGAATTTGGGGAGTCTGTGAGAATGAGGTTGAGAATAGTGGAGGTATGTTTGAAAAATATAATGCTGCATGGATCGGAGGTTTGGGTTCTTGAGGAGAGAGGGAGAAGAGTACAGGTGGGAAGTGTGAAAAGGATGTTAGGACTGGATAGAAGTAATAAGAGTAAAATAGTGTTGCAAGAAGTTGGAATATATAAGTGTTGGCTAAGTGGGGTGAAAAGAATGGTGAAATTTGAGGAAAAGGTATGGACTGACAAGACCAGAAGGTTGACGATAGAGGTGTATGTGTAGGGGATGATGAAAAAGGGCGTAAGAATGTCTGCGAATGGATAGATCGGAGAAAGAAGCTGAATATAAGGATTGAATGGTCTTCAGAAAGGTGGTTTGAAAAATTGTGTGAAGGAGAGAACGTGGTGGAGGAAATAATGGAGAAGATGAGAGATGTAGAAAGGCAGGAGAGATACATGAGCATTAAGTGGTTCCAATGGGGGGTATGTAGAAATTATGGTAGGGGAGGGATTGACAGGATATTTGGAGGCTGGTTTAAGTATGAATGAGAAGAGATTGATTGCAAGGTTTAGATGCGCAAGTGAGGAGAGGGGAACAAGTATTGGCTTAAGGACAAAGAAAGAATGTGCAGAATTTGTGGAATGAAGGAGGAAAAATGGAATCATTGGCTGAAAGAGTGCGTGGGAATTGAATGGAGTGAGAAAGAGAAGGAATTGGAGAAGAGAAGGAAAATAGAAGGGTGTGTTTGGGAAAAGAGGGGAGAGGTTTAAATGTAATTAACAGAATTATAGAGGAAGAGATGAAAAGAAGGTCAGCGGTAAATGGAATAATTTAGAGTGGAAGTACGTGAAATAAGGGGATAGAAGCGATTAGAAGGGAAGTGGAAAAAAGAAAAAAGGGAAAATTAAAATTTAATAAAAAAAACGGGAAAAAAGAAAGAAAAGAAAAAAATGGACTTACCTGCTGTCTGGACTTCTGGAGATTAGGATTTCAGGTTTTTAGGTTATAGAATTATTTGTATTGTACTTTTTGTATTGTAATTAGAGTTTTTTGAATAATGCATTGTATTGTAAGCAGTTTTTATGTTGTATGCCAATAACAGGTTTATTTATTAAAAAAAAAACATTTCGGAATCACCGAGTACATTTTTTTAAACAAATCAAAGCAAATAAATCATCAGATTTCCAAAAAACATAACACTGCCTTAGCAAAAGTATTCATCCCAGGATAAAAAAAAAGTTGTTAAACTAGAACTAGTAGTTGGACCAGATACGGAGCGTGGATTGGTTTCCAATTAGAATCAATCATTTTTCTTATAAATCTAATCAATCAATGGCAAAGGAAATTATTGAAGAAATTATTTTGGAGTTTTTTAAAGCAAATTTTATTGTGGTTGCAATTTCAAGTGACATGAGCCCAGGAAACATATCATTTTGGAATAAGCAGAATATGGGACACAAAAAGTTGCATTCTTTATCATCCATGTGAAATTTATTTTGCAAACAGACGTGCCGCATCTAATAAAACTCGTAAGAAATAACTTAATAGACCACAGATTCATTATTAATCGCAAAATAATTTATACTGATTACTCCTGAATATGTCTACCTCAGAATTAACCTATGCCCATAAATTGACTACGCATCACTTAAATGTAAAAGGATCAATCCGACAACGGGTACGTCACGTCCAGCAGTGCAACTTTTATCAAACCAATGCTATAAAATATTCTGTAGAGAGTGGTCTTATGCCAAAAAATAGCTTTTGAAAAGAAAAGCTTCTGAAATGGTCCAATTATTCAACGACTTTGATTTGTTAAATTCACGTTCGAAATTTACTCAACACTGTCCAGCAAGAAATGCTTTTGGTATCGATATTGACAACTAAAAAACCTACTGAATAAAATAATGCTATTAATCAATTCTAAGAGTAGGCACCGAAAAGGAATTTATTCCTTTTCAAAAAGGAATTTTACTCACTAATAGAAAATTGTTGGTGATATATGATTATCTGAAGGAAAAATATTATTTAGAATATATATTAACTTTGACTAAACGAAGATGTTATTGACATCTTGCTTACATTCGAGGAATGGGTGGAAGTAATGACCATCTTTCACCGCAGAACTTTAGGAACAGACTTCGATGATACATGTTAGTACAACATTTACCAGCCATTTTTACGGAAAACCGAAATACTATTGAATCTGACGAGAACTGTTTGTTAGATATTTTCAAATATTCTCGCAGCCTTACACCTGAAGTAGGAAACGAAGAAGTTTACTTAACGCAGAAAATGTTGTTCAACTTCTCAAAAACAGTCATTTTTTGAAAACTTGTTGTTCAACTTTAAAGTCTTTAGAGTCTTTTAAAAAAAGAGAAAATATATAGAAAAAATGATATCATGTCTATTTCTTTCGTAGAGCCACCTAATTTGGAAGAAGACGAATTTGATAAAGAAACAATACAGCAAAATTTTAAGGTAAAAGTAAAAGTTAATCAGGAATTACTAAAATATATAGCAAGCTGTGTAGCATTTAAATTCAAAAATAAATTCTCACTGGGAAATCGAACTATGGATATGAATAAGTCCCGAGACTGGATATAAGCTATTTCTAAAGGTCCTCTTTTACATTCAAATAATGAGTTGTGGGAAATATCTTTGAAAGTCGAAGCTGAGTTCCATAAAATACATGGTAACTCTTTGTGCAAAGAAGAATTTTTTTTCAGAAATTAGTTGATCAAATTATGTTACAAGTAGAAAGAACATCTGCGCTTTATAAAGTTGTCCTATACTTTTCCAAAACTTTGCGAGATGTGCGAAATTTACTAACTTCAAGAAATAATACCTTTTTATGCGACTTTTGCCTCTTGTTTTTGTTCGGTGTAATAAAATATTTGGTTTTTTTCGTTTCATTTTGGGTAAAACTAATGATATGTTTATAATATTGCAAATATTACATATTTTTATCGAAAGTATACTTAAGATTTTACATTTATAAATATGGATTAGAAAAACATAACACCAGTTTCGATCATTACTTTGTTTGGACACGTATTCCTTGCATATACTTTACAAAATACGCTTTATTGACTGTGAACAATCTTCAAAGTCAATATTTTTAATTTGCTAAACATCGAAAGCGCATCTTAAAATTAGATTGGGAAGAACGGAACAACTATCGCGTGGTTTGCGAGCGTGACGTCACACACCGTGAAAGAAACAGCGCTTGTGGCATACCGTGTGTACGTGTATCGTGGCGTGAATCGAAAAAAGATCGAAAATCGAAAAAAGAACATCCAGAAGAAATTAGTAATCACAAATCGAGATGGTAACTTGTTTCGAAGAGAGCACTAGTTGTAACGGACTTGGCGTCGCTTGAATTGGTACTCAAGGGAGAATAAGCTTTGATAAACATATTCGACGAGAGGTCGAGAGGTCGAGACAAGCTAAGGAGATTTTTTCAATTAGAAGAGTATGACAAAATAATTAGAGAATGGGAAGTATAGTGCGACAACAAAACAGAAAACTGGGCACAACCTCTGATGATAGAACTAGAAAAATAAAAAATTTGTATAGAAAATATGGGAAACTGTCTTTTCATGTAACGCAAATTCTGATGAACTCTGGAGACTTCAGAGATAACTTGTGTAAAATTGGAAAAACATCTACTTGGACCTGTATTTTCTACTAGACAAACAAAGATATGCCTTTCAGTATGTCGCCTTTTAAGAAATCAAATTGATTTCTAATGTGACAAATTAGAAATAAAAACGAGAACTAATTTTTACAACTGTTATTTAAACATTAGGGAGGTTATTATGATCAGTTGAAAAAATAAACAGTCAGCCATTTTATTTTTCCGCGGTTGGTAAATTCATAAAACAATGTCAGTACAAAAAAACTCAAAAGTGTAATAAATAAATGGGCAATAAAAATGATGGAATCGGCAGTAAGATAAACAGTTCGGCAGTTCACGAAGAGCGGTAGAACCCGAACGTCACAAGCGTGTGTTGCGTGAGCGGCCAATCATAGGCGTTTTCTTTTCTCGCATTCATTTGGTTTATCAACGTCTGCGCGAGTGCATTATTTTCTTTAATTTAAAGTTAATTATTTAAGCCATATTTATCCGTTTTTTTAAATTAAAATGGAGAAAAACCTGAATATTGACCGAAGTGCAGCAGGTCAATCGCAAATAAATAAATCTGTTGTGTGATTACTTCAATCGGATAGCGACAAGCAAAGCAGTGATCAAGAACAAAACATCCCACTGAAAAAGAAAAATGTGTATCATTATTGGGTCTTTATGAAGAAATTTGAGTGTTAGCTTAGCTCAAGAAGTGTTAGATCAACAAAATATTTGGTCTATTCATTATTCGACTGAATTGGAAGAAGGCAAGAAAATGTATTACAGGCGTAATAAAGTAAAAATACGTGTACCTCAGTGCTGAGCTAAAATGTATCTCTTATATGGTCCTTTTATCAAATGATGTAATTATGTACCATACTGAAGACGAACATGACCACGAAAACAAAGAGCCCACAGAACGTGGATTATGGAAAATAGTAAAAGAGGAAGTGAATAAATTATTAGATCTTCATTTATAACCTAAAGCTATAATGACTACGATATCTAACGTTGAAGGTCTTAAATTATTAAAGATGTCCCAATTGAGAAATTACCTCGTCGATCATCGCCGTGCTTTATATTGCAATCTTACAATTAGTTTAGGAGAATTACAACGATGGCTTCAAGATAATGCAGCATTACCAGAAATCCCCATGAGGTATTTGTGACAGCATACGAGATTTCAAAAAAAGACGCAGCTTTTCGTTTTGTTACGTCATGTAAATATCTGCTAGAGTTAGCTCGACATATAAATATCTTAGATGCAGATGCTACCTATAAACCTATCTGGCAAGGGTACCCTGTCCTCATTGTAGGGACTACAGATAAGCAAAGTAAGTTCCATGCTTTGTGCTTAGCTGTTTCTACTATAGAGAAAAGGATGATTTTAAACTGATTTTCAAAAGCATGAAAGATTATATCCAGTTACTATTCGAAAGTGTTCTCAAGTCAACGATTTTGGTTGCTGTCGCGGCAAGAAGCATTCAAAACGCTTTTAATGAAGAATTCAAAGATACTAAGGTCCGTATGTGCTGGGCACATGCCAAAAGAAATATACAGTCAAAGATTGATAGCCTGTAAAGTTATATTCCCAGAAACAAATTTTGGCAGATATAGATGTTCTACATCTCATAACCAACCAAGATGCTTTTGACAAAGCTGCTGCATATTTTTCACAGAAATATTAAAATGTAAGAAATTTTATTGCGTACTTCAAAGATTAGTGGCTTTTACGAAATCGAAATTGGTGTTTTGTGCAGCGCAACCTTCGCCTTCGACGAATAATGCTCTTGAAGCTTTCAAAAAAGCTTTCTCGATTCTTTGTCATGGTCAAAGAAATTGTCAACATTTGGTCCATAAAATATGTATAGCACGACCCAGTTAAAAATTTTGTTGCGAAATCGCCGAAGATAAGTTTAAAAGAATGAACAGACTCATATAATGGGGCTAAACAACAAAAACAGATTAGGTCAATTAATAATGAAAATGTTACGTACAATCGATTACCAGCTGCACTAGCTAAGGAATGCGCAGTATTTGAAAATCCATCCCAAAATTTTGATGAGTTAAAGGAGCAATTTCTCAGTACATGCGAGGTTATATTACATAAAAATAGAGAGGAATGGGCACAGGGAACATGCACTTGTCCAAATTTTAGTAAAATGTATACGTGTGAACATATAATTGGCCTGTCCATAAGCCGTTCCTCCTGTTGAAGCCAAGAATATTCTTCTCTCACAAAAGAGGAAGTGGGGCAGGCTTTTGGAAGCCAAACCTGCTCTTATTATACAGTGAGTTTAACAATTTGGTTGCTGAGACGATTTGATTATATTTAATAAAATAAATTACGGTTCTAAGATAAATCATAGAACCGTACTTAATTATTTTTCCTTTTTACATTACATTCTAAAACATGCAAGGCATACATTTACCGTCTCATAGTTTTTAGGATAAGCTTATAATGAGATTTCTAACCGAACAATTCCGATTTGTTAACTGCTCACACGTAACTGCCCATTCAGCCAATTACACTGCTAAATGTTTATTTAATTACCCATTTAAATATTTATTACAATTCCTTTATATTTAGTTTACTGCTTCGTTTTTGCTGCCGCACTGGTTAATAAACATACGTTTTCTCATTATTAACTTACCAAAAGTACAATTTATAACTGCCGCTTTAAATAGGAGCCAATAAATACTAACCAGACACGTTTAATAGAAATTATGTAGAAATGCGCTGTTAACTGACAAAAGGGGAATAAATATATAAAAAAAATTATAAAACTAGCAAATGTAATGGAACATCTTAAATTACAAAATAGAAGCAGAGGGGGGAGAGAGAAGATTTCTTAAAATTAGAAATATCAATCTCTCCTGCTCAATAAGTACAGAGGGCTTTTAATTTTTCATGCACAATCATTCGCCTTGAGATATTCTTCTCAGTACGCACAATACAGTGGTTTACTGTATCTAGTCTTTTATACTTCTTATATATTTGGGGCTTCTTAATATTTTCAGCTAATTCTCTATCCATAATTTAATATGAATGTTATCTACATTGTTTATATAATTCATTATTTATATTTATTGTTAGTTTATTCTTAATTCATTTATTGTTCATAGTTTATATAATTTTTTATATCTATAAAAATAGATAAAAATAAAATAAACATTAAAATCACATAAACATTAGAATACAATAAAGTAATATTACTGCGCTCAGTACCCTAATTAAGAGAATTGACGTTAGAAAATCCTATCATGCACAAGGCCCTTGCAGCCCATGCACACCTATCTATCACAAAGCAGCTTCTATATGATAGTTATGAATTATATGCAGTTGACATACAATTTCATTTAATAAACAAAATAAATAAAAACAAAATTGAGTCAAGTTATCTTCACACGCAACAAAATCAATTTGCATTCAAGCTATTGTAATGTAAATTGTATAAAAATAGTAATAAATTTTGGATACATTTTTACATCTTGTACAGAAATTACAAGCAATATTTGAAAGACGCTAATAACTAAATGAAAGAACGTACTACATGAAAATGTAGATATCTTATGATTAGAAATACAAAATTTCTCTTCAAACTGGGAAATATTTCCAATACAAACAAAAATACATTAATAACTAATTTGTTGTTAAGAGTCGAAAACTAAATATAAATACAATATATAATTAAAAGCAAATATTATCAACTATCTTAAAAGTATCATCTTCAAGTTTTCTTTAATATTTCTAGAAACAATTGATAGGATCTTTTGATTGTTGTCTAAATAATAATGTTAAATTTATAATTGCTAAGTTATTAAATCTACTTTTAACAACCATCAATTAATAGTCCCATAAATAATATATTAAAATTATTTAAATTTATTTATCACAATCAGCATCCAAATGTGATAGTTATGACTTATAAACAATTATAACAAAGTTTTATTGTTTAATGTGTGCTAAAATAACAATCAAAATGTTTTGTTAGAAAAAATATTCAAAATATATTAAAATTCATTGTAGCTTTATTGGGTTTAAGATTTAGAAAGGTAACCAGATTATTTAAAATACAACATTAACAATAATAAATATTGTTAATACAAGTCATATAAGTACATTTATTTGACAAAATGTTCATTATTTCTTATTCTGTAATATTTGTTTTTTAATTAGTACTTTAAAATTTTTAGTAATTTACAACATTTTATAAAAAAATATATGAAATGCATAAAAATAATTTGCAAAGAGCATATATATTTTTATAATAATACAGGTAATCAAAAGTAAAAGAAAATACATTCATTTTCATCCGCAGCATAATAACATTTTGTTTTGGAATTCGTCTTTTACTTCTATGGTCGTCGTTTTTTTATTTAACTATTTGTTTGGTTTTACATTTTGTATAGATTTCTCTCGTAAGTTCCTTATTTTTTCTGAATTTTTTGACTACATATAGGATCCGAACATTTTTTAAAATTAAAATTTTATCTTAAAATCATTATTACATTTGACATATATGCCAGAAATTTTAGTTATTTGAACATTTGTCGACGGTTCCACCACCTCATCAGACATCTTACCATATCTGCTTCGACCAATAAGAGCACGTCGTCTACAAAACCTATTAGGTATGCATCTGTTGGGATTTACTTTCTCAATAAATCGTCCTACATAACATACCATAGAAAGGTCCCAACACAAATTCTTGTAGTACTCCGCATCTGAATCTTTTCGTTTTCATATCCTGTTTTATTGCGTCAATAGTTGACCTACATTTCCTGGAACAGTACTGTGCGCTGGACAGCACTATAGCACTTAGTAACTTTCAAAGTGTGTAAATTAGGCAGGTCGGCCTGTTGTTCTTCTCTTTATACTTAGGAATCAGAACAAAGTTCCCCCTTTTCCATTTATTTGAAGCGATGTCAGTAAGCGCGCAGTTGAATCTTCCTAGCAGTGGCATTGGATTAATATCCGCTAGTAATTTAGGCACCTCTTTTGTGATTACATTTGACCCTGGAGCTTTTCATGCATGTATAGATTTTGCAACTAATATAATTTTCTCTACTTTGAACAGTGTAGTATTTTTTTTAATCACAATCCTTCCTCTCGACATTCTACCTTGCTTGTTGAAGAACAGTTTAGTTACAATATTGTCTGGGAATTCCGGTGAATCTAAGTTTTTTGTTACGATTTTATAGCTTAAGCCCTACACATCCTCTTCTATTTTTTGGTGTAATTTTTTAGGTCAGTTTTTCACTTAGCCTTATTTCATTTTTGTAGCCTCTTGCGAGCCTTTAGGGTTTGCTGCATGACATCTGCTGCGTGTCAATTCCTCCCGGTTTAATACTATTTTAGGGATTTTCTTCTAGTCTGGAGATACTTCTCAGATGGGCTATTTCTGCGATCCACCAGTATACCGCTTTCTTATTTAATCCAGCCCCTCTTGTGGCTATGTGGTTGTTGTATGGCTCAGTAATCAAATTCAATAATTCTTCAACTTTATCTTCTAGTGAAACTTTATGTGCTTCAAATTTCTGGCCATTCCTTCCACATTCATTTTTTGGTATTATCCATCTCTTCTCCTTTGCGTTATATTGATTTCTTTTTTAAATATACATTGTTGCTACCTGTTTCGTTGTCTTTAACATTTCTATCATCCAGCTTCTGGTATGTGTCTATGCTAGCAAGTGTCAATATCAATAAATGATATTTGTTCCATTTTCACAAATGTCGTATCATTTCCTTCGTTGCATACGATCAGTCCTACAGTTGCCACTAGCTCCTTAATTTTGCAATTTCTTTGATCTACTCTTACTTTCGATCCTCAACTTGTAATGTTATTTTATTCCAAGAAATGTTATTCCCTAGCCATTTTCATATATCAATTCAAAGAAAACACCCTCCAAATTTTAATTGGCACATTAGGCGGCTTTACTTTCTCAAGTGAGAAAATATTAAACTTTCAGTCCTGAACTGGTTCAAATCCTTTTGGACATAATGACAAGGGCCAGAATACAATATTTTTGTGTTTATGTAATAGATTCACAACCGCTATATTTCGGGTCAACATTTTAATAAATATTAAAGTGGTTTGTAGATACCAAATATTTGGTTTCAAGTTTTAATTGCTTTTCTATACTTTATAATGAGAAAGCATGTATACTTTCACGGCTGTGTAGAGACATCATTTTCTAATGAAAAATATTTGTCTCAATCGACTTTCAACACTTTCCGGGTTTGCAGATTTCAACAGTTTCCAAAAATTGCTCATAACTATTTATCTAAATAACGTAATTTAACATTGCGATGATAAATCTTTAACTAATTTTGTTTAAATTGTGAAACTTTAATTTTCTATACAAGTTTAGAGTTACCCGTGTCAAATCGATTCTCAGACATTTTCTACAGTTTGAGAAGTTTATGTACATTGAAAAGAGCAACTTCTTCTACGATCTTTTATTATTTATAGCATCAATGCTATAGGACATAGCCCAATTGACCTTCTGACACTAGAGACTACCACGGTACCACTTGCGCATTCTTCATGGAAGCTCTCTTCAGGTCTATTGCGGTACTCCCCCGTCCTGAGTGCTGGAATTGTCTCGTATTAGGGATTCAGGCGACCTCTATCGCACTTCTTGAGCGCGATTTCAAGTTATTTACGCTTGCCGTTCTCTCGTTTCAGCAATCGACGCCTTCATTCTTAGCAACATCCAGTTTTTCTCCGATTTTATCATTAATTCTGTTATGTTCCTCGGCCAGTTATCCTCCCTTAACATTAGCTCTAATGCTATGTTTTCCATTTGCAACATAGTGCATTAAAAATTATGTGTTCCGCATCGTCATTAGGGCTTCCGCAATGCTCACATTCTGTGTTTTGCTTCTTGTTTATTCTCTTTAAGTATCTCCCGAAACAACCATGGCCTGTGATCATTTACGTCAGGAAGAAACTTAAGTCGCCGTATTTCGTATTGATCCAGATGCTTATGTTGGATATAAGTCTCTGTGTTCCACTATCCTTTAGTACATTTTTTACATGAGACTATAGGCTTCTCTAGCCTTAACTTTTAGTCCTTCGGTTGTTTCCTGTAGGTCCTTTTGCTTGTGTACCATTTGACGCTCCTTTACTAAGAGTTTTATTAATGGGATACTGGCTATTACGTTCAGTGCTTTTGTTGATGTAGTATGGTACACTGTTGTGACTCCCTGGATCTTCGTACCTTCACGAGATCCCCACAGTGTTTGCCTTGTCCATAGCTTTTGCCCATATCAGGCCCTCGTTACCTTATAGAGTATATGATTTTTATGAGTTGGTGTCCTCCCGTTCTAGGCATTAATCGGGATAGTTGGGAGGATTTTTTTGAAGTACTGTTTGCCACTTCATGGACTAGGTTTTAATTCAAATATATTTTTAATCCTAGTTCAATTTTTTTTAGACGTAATAACACTATAACCAGAATACAATGTTATTGTTTCTAAATCATTGATTCAGAAGCGTTACATTTGGGCTCAACATTTCTATAAATAAAGAAACACTTCGTGGATTCATCAAAGCGCACCAAGACTTTGGCTTGGAGCGTTTTGATAAGAGCGGGATTGGACCTCTATGAGAAGGAGAGCTTCTGTTTTATGAGGAGTGATCTGCAGTCTACATTCCGACATCTACTCTTATATGAGAAATAGTGTTCTAATGATTAAGTATGGTTCCTTTGCTGATGCTATTATGTCTACATCGTCAGCGTAGCCAACTAGCTATACCTCTGCCGAGACTGTCAATCTCATGGGCCCATGTCAATCACTACATCGTCAGCGTATCCGACTAATTACACCTCTGCCGAGACTGTCAATCTCATGGGCTATCCAAGATCACGTTCCAATATGTAAATCCTAGAATGGATCCTTGTGGTACTCCACTTGCTACTAATCTCTCCTTCATGCCACTTCCTGTCTCATATAGGACAGTACGCATTCCTAAATAGTTGTCAATAATTTTACATAGGTAGGCTGGAACGTCTAGTGCCTCAAGTAATTGCAGAATATATTCCCAGCTAGCAGAGTTAAATGCATTTCTAACGTCTATAGTTACCAATGCGCATAACTTCCTGTTTCGTGCTGTGCCCTGGAATGCTTTTGTTGCAATATTGGGACGTACTAGATTGCATCCATCGTTAAGAGGTCTCTTCTAAACCCAAATTGACTTTTGCAACCTTGTTGTCTATTATACCGCTGATTCTATTCAGCAGGAGCTTTTCGAAATTTTTTGCTATGGAGTTAAATAGGAAAATTGTCCTATATGCCGTTACATTGGTTTAGATTTTTGCTTCTTGGGTTTAGATTTTGAGATAAAGACCAACGTTGCAGTTTTCTATTGATTGTGGAATTTTGTTTTGACCAATGTATTATTAAATGTTAGCCGCAGGCTGTGTGGGTTGTTTTCGCACAGGATTTTCAAAACCTTGTTTGGTATCTTATCCCAGACAGGTGCTTTATCTACTCCTGTTCCTGTGACGGCATCCTTTATCTCTTTGAGTTCGAATAGTGGGACCTCTGTAGGCTCTATGTTGATATATTTTATACTTCTCTCTGGGTGTGTTGAAAATAGAGCACTTATGACTTCCTCCACGCTGTCTGGATTAGGTTGCTTCTTGTGCAGTTTTTTTTTGTTCTTATCTTGTATGGTAGACTCTATGGCTCATCTTTTACTTCCAGTAGAGCCTGTTGCAGCAATTATTTTAGCTATGCTTGATTGCACAATTCAGGTTTTTCCTAGCGGTTATTGCCACGTCCCGTTCTTCTGAATGGTTCTTATTGCCATGTCGTTTGAGTTTCCTCTGATATTTGCAGGTGCCTCAAGGGCCTGTTTTCATAGTTCAGCCACCAGTATGCCCACCAGTATGCATGTCTTCCTTGGATACTCTTTCAACATTTGGGAATATTATGATCGCAGGCTTTGGTAACCTCTCTGGCTAGTTGACTGGTCTCCTCATCTATTTTTTTTTATCTAATGTATAAAATTGTTGTAGACAGGTGACCAAAAATTGTATAATAAATGAAACTAACTTTTCAT
>WYDF02028390.1:0-12900 GCA_009867245.2 Adranes taylori
AAAAAATATATATATATATATATATATATATATATATATATATATAATCCAAGATGTAATCAAGATGCGTTAAAACAAAAATATAAAAGCTAGGAGAAGTAGTCAAGGCCGACAACTTCTACAAACCTACATAGATCTAAACAAATAAAAAACATGACAAGTGCGGGCCCAATAAGAAGCGAGCGGCATATGATCACATCAAAAGCTTTGTACTTATCTAAACGACAAGCGGCTTATTTTATCTATGCACAAGTGCATTGTCGTATTTAAAATTTACAATGGCTAGTTCTTATATGAACGAAGAAAGGCGGCCGGTTAACGTATATTTTCCTTTTGTCGGTTTATGTTTCTTTTGTCGGAAATTTGCAAGTTTGGACAGCAAATTTCACCCTACCACAATTCCCTGAATGTTGGTGTTAAGCTTTTTCCCTTTTGGTGCTTAACAATCTGATTGGATCTTATTTTAACGTAGTTTTGAGAGAGACCTTTTTCAGAAGTATTCTATGAGATACTTTGATATTTTGGCCGCATAAAGCTGCTATTTCCACCGCTGGTGTGACCACCACCTATTACAAACTGGTGCATTTTCACTGGATACCTGTCAAGGAAATAATGCAACTTTGATCCTTAAATTTTCTTAACTTATCAGGAAGATACTATTGATTGGTCGGGAGTATAAACTTCCGAGATATTTTGTAGCATAGTCTCCTTTCAAACTCTGAAATAAGACCTAGTTAATTCCTTTTAGTCAGCGAGAATGATCGCAGCCAGTGTTGATCTGATCTTAAAGCGTTATAGAAAATTTAAAATATTCAAACAACATACACTATTAAATCTACAGAAATAAAGTAAAGAATCCAAACAACCGGTTTGTAAACACCCGCTCACCCGGATGTTTAGAATCCGGTATATGCAACTACTCTGGCAACATTGGCAAATTGATTCATGATATTCTAGATGATATAATCAGTATAGTTTACCTTCTCCTACCTTCCCCTTTCTCCTCTTAACCCCACTCGCCACTATTTACCATTAATTTTCTCTACATATTCACTCTACAAGATACACCTTTTCGGATGTATAATGCTTATAGGATAATGGTCTTTCACAGTTAACGGTGCTCTGCTTTATTTTTGGATATCCATAAAACATATGATTCTGTTCTTCCTTTTGAATTGTGTTCAATATTAAATCAGCTTAATTTTCCGTCTCGGTTTATCCATTTATTATATAATCTCATTTTTGTTAATAGAATAATGATTCTGAGAGCATAATATATTCTTGGGTTGGGCTTCCTCAGGGTTCTGTTCTATTCTCTTCAACCTATACGTTTCAAGATGATAAAGTTTATTCCTGCTTCCTCTCGTCGTATAATGTATGCGCGTGATCTTACTCTTAATTTAAGAGGTAAGGAAAGATAGAGGCGGATTTGCAATATAGTTATAATATTCTTTCATCTTGTTTGACTGGTTTAGATTTAAATATTTCTGTATCTCAAAGCAAGCTAGTTGTTACATTTTCGTGAAAACGTTGCATCCCCCATATTAATATATTTTATAACTCGGTACCTATTTCTAAATCCAACCAGATTAAATTTCTGGGTTTCTGGCTTGACAGTAAACTTTAATTTGATTATGATGTTAATATGCTTATTAATAATTGTGCTTCTAGACCTAACATTCTCAAAGCTCTGCCTGGTAAATTTTGGGGTTCGCATCCGAACATGATGCTATTGTTTTATAAATCGTTTATACCATCAAGGTTGGATTATTGTTCTCTGTTTTCCATAGTATCAATCTATGATATTCGATTGGAAAACGTTCATAGAATTCAATATGCAGCTCATCGTTTATGTCTTCGTGTATGAGATCCTCACCAACTCCAATTTTCTTAGTGGGAGCATCGGATCCTCCTATTGTTAATAGAATCTTTCGTTAGGAATATATAGCCCTTGTCAAAACTTATCTCATTTGATTACTTTACCAAGTCATTTTTCCATTTTTTATGCAGAGGCTCTTGGCATTCTGAAATGCGATGAACTCATAATATTATTAAAACTTGATCGTGTGGTTATTTTCTCTGTTCCGAGAGTATTTTGAGGAGACTTAATAGTTTTGGTATCATTCATAATGATTGTAGAATTTTGAATTCCATCCGGGATAAAATAGCGTTGGCTGCAAAGGATGGTTTGTGCATCAAACTCTATTGGATTCTGGCTCATACATCGATTCCAGGAAATGAAAAATCTGAGAAAAAAGAGGTTTGTTGACAAAAGTATGGGGGCATCCTATAGAGTTTAGGACTCATTTTTCTGTACTTTCCCAAAAAAATTATAGACAAATAATTTCTTACTGGCAGGATTCATGGTCAGCAGATTTACTTTCTTCTGCAAGTCGTATACGTAGATCTAACCTTTTAATTAAACATTCGACTGGTTATGTTTCTTGGTATACATTATCGAAAAGTTATTTCCACCATTTGAAGGCTCAGTACGAGACATTGTTTAATTCCAGCTCACTTTTTTAGAATAGGATTGAAAGGTAATCCTTTCTGCAATTGCGGTATGCATGGTGATCTTAGTGATGTGTTTTTAGAATGTTCTGCTAATATTGATAATGCTAATATTACTACGCTTATGTCTGATCTTTATCATATAAGTGTTGCGTCTCCTGACCACATTGATAATCTATTGACTTTAATGGATATAAACATTACTGTCTAATGAAATTCTTGTTCAAATTTAGAATCATTTTATAATACTTGGGTATGTTCCATAGATTTAGAAAAATATTATCTTATTGAGCATTTATTACATTTGCCTTTGTACTTTATGGTATGTCTTAATTTGTTTAACCTATGGCACGTTAATGGCCGGTGATATGCCTCTCGGACGATATACCTCTCGGAGCCGAGATTAAATAAGTATCAAGCCAAGACATTTTAGATTGTTGCTGAGAAAGGAGTTTTACAATTCCTTGGGAATTTCAATTCCTTAGCAGTGAGCAATTCCTTAATAAATCAGAAATTAAATGAGAAATCCTCTAACAATATATCTAAATTGACTAATCTAACTTCTTATAATAAAGAAATATAATATGCAATTAAATACATTATAATATACAACCTAACCAATCAACTAATCAATATGATAAGAAATTAGTTAAATCAAGAAGAAATATTAACTATCCAATATAAACGTAATACGTTAACATATAAATCCAGAAAGTCGGTAGGATCACAGCTGCCGACAACGTATACATATATACAAGTAAACATCAAACAGTTTTCGCTGAAACAAGTAAGCGTACACACATCGGGCGACATGTCGCGTCAAAGCTTTGTGTTAATGCCGACAACGAGCGGTGCACTTTTATCTGCATGCAGATGCATTGTCATATATTTTACGATTTAAAATGGCGAGTTTTTTTACGTTTTTAACGATTTCCTTTGTCGGTGAATATTTGTTTCGACGAGAATCGCATCTGGTACTACACCCACCACTTTTTCTGAATGACGAATAAGTGTTTTACCCTTTCGGCTTTAAATAAATATGATTGGATGTAAGTTTAACGTATTTCTGAAGGAGGCGTTTTTTACTCGACACTTTGAGATTTTGACCAAATCAAGCTACCATTTACACCGCTGGTGTGATCCACCACCATTTAGAAATCATCACTACTTGCATTTCACTAGATAACCGTCAACAAAATAATGCAACTTTGAACTTCGAAATTTTTTAACGTACCAGGAAGAAAGTTTTGATTGGTCGGAAGTATAACCTTCCTAAAAATTTTGTAGCAGAGGCTTCTTTCAAACTCCGACTTTTTGTGACAGACGCCGTCGAAAACCATCGGCTTAGGCAACAGCCACAGGTTAGCCGATCCGGAGCAGAAGCAGCTTCCTTCCCATAAGGAGCAGCTTCCTTCCCAGAAAATTCGCATAAAAGGATCCATCCACGCGAGTGATCCTGAGCCGCAATTTTTGAGTTGTTTTTTTTTGGATGGCTACGAGAACCCAATCGCGAAGCTTTAATTCTGGAATAGGACTTACTCAATGTCTTTTGACCAGCGAGAGCTATCGCAGCCAGTATTGATATGATCTTAAAGCGCAATAATAAAATTTCTAATATTCCAACATATTAAATCTACGAAAAAAAAAGTAAATTAAAAATCCACAAAATGAAATTCAACTTCTACAAAAAAAAGGTTAAGTATCCGACGACACATCTTCTGCTGAATCTATTGATTCCCAAAATTATCAATTTCTTCTACTCTTATTCTCATACTATTTTTCCATTTTCCTTGACATCGATGCAAAATATGAACAGTAACACGATAACAAGACTATCTAGAAAGTACCGACTATTTGAGAGTACAAGGACATACAAGTCCTTGTACTCCTTGTACCTACGCCAGTTTAAGTACTTCGGCAGAGGTCAAATTCATTCCGTCAACGCAGATTATTAGTTAATATCCATCAACAAATAGCTTATTATCATAACGTTTCAATGCATTTCTACACCTGTGTGCATAGCTACGAAATTCCTACCACAACAGCTCATCGATAAAGTTCTACATCTGCCAATGCTCCCTCCGACCTTCATCCACGTATTATTCAACGAAGGTTCATTTATTTAATCCAGTCAACGTCGACAATTGCAATTTCAACGCCGTTGGTACAGAAAAGAAGTTTCATTCCAGAACCAAACTCATAGCTGAAGACAAATAATACAATAAAATACGTACAGTCATATGTAGTTCCTCACTCTTTATTTGCTTTATTTTTTTTGAAAAGGAGGAAGACAAGTGGATCAGCCTAACAAATTTTGAATTATTTTTAGAATCAACATTATTGTCAGTCATTTAAAATCGCGCTTCGAGTCACATATTTGCAGTAATAAATACTGGAACAATGAACCAAACTATTTAAACTTGTTATTGCCGTCCATTAAGTTCTGTAACACCGTAACACGACTACTACAATATAATAAAACTTCAAAATTGAAGATATGAAAAGTGTGATGGCAGGCGCTTCTACAAAGTTTTACGATCATGCCAAAGAAGATACTTTACCTGTATCATAAATATAAACTAGTATTTACAGAATAGACATAAAGCTAGAACATAAATCATTAAAAAGTCGCACTGTACAGTAGATTATGTCTAATAAATCCATATATTCTAAAAATATAGCAAAATAATGATGGTGACATATGCCATTTAGAAATGTTCTATCCAGTATTTCAGCGTCACACTACCACCCCAAATGCATGTGGTTTCATTCAGATTCCACAAAATCTGCCGCATAAAATAAGGCATATAACTGAAATGCGTTATTATTAGACAAGTCAGATTGAATTCAGAAAAGGGAGGTTGCCGTAGGTAGGCACAAAGACATTAAACACGGATACGAGATGTTATGCGTCTGGATTGTGCGGCAGTAAGAACATATATGACATTCTGAAGCTAATATGTAGCATCTAATGAAATAGAGAAATGTAGGGGATATGTTGTCCTTATCCAGAAAGAAAAGGACGATTGTGCAATACTAATGTGTGATGTAAATTCTATTTAATTAATATTGATGTGTAGAAGACTCGATCAAAAAATAAAAAAAATTTCAAAGAAGTCCCCATTAGGTATTGTAGCAAATTACATTCAAAAGCGAGCTACCCATATAGTCAGCAATAATATAAGTCTTAATAGCAAGATTTTTTCAACATTAATAAACTTTTGTTTATTACATTTGCATCACAAAAAAATCTGGAATTCCATTATCTTTTTTTAGTTATCATATTAACTTTCTATAAGTTTGCTTAAAGACTGGGTTTTACTCGATTCTGCTATTGGGATTATAAATATACTTTTTATTTCCTCACATAAACTTGAAGTAACAATATTCACAGTTTCCTTAATTGACTGTTTCCAAATTGACTGTTTCGGTTCTAAGGGATCTTTTAAATTTATTATACGCTTCATTTCTCAATCGCATTAATTTTTTACAGTATTAGTTGCCAATGGTAAATTGGATCTATTAAATTGTTTTGTAACTATCGGAGTAAACCAATCAAATAAAATATATTGGCTTCTATAGCAGAAATGCCTTCTATAGTCAGATTCATCTTCAAGAACAGCAACAAGTCTTTTGAGGAACACTGTCCGATTTTTGATAAAAAAGTATGAATGTATAACAAACGCTAGTTTGAAGCACAAATTATAAGAAAGTGCATAGCTGCAATGTGAAATCTGTGATATCTGCAAATTGCTTCTTCATACTTTTGGTGGATTATTAGAAGTAAGCAGTAAAGCATCATTTGTACGATATGGATCATAAAATTGCTGAAGGCTGTTCAGCAAACATAATAGCCTCCTCTATGATTCTGCGATGTGATGCAAGTGCTTGAACTTGTAAACTGAATAGGTTTCTCACAACTAGTAACAGACTCTCGCTCGCGATGCTTGCAAACGGAGAGTCCTAGCGACTGTCACAGATTGCACAAACAAATATCTTATTATTACAGAATATTATGTCCCGCGAAAATATGTATACATCGGCGCCAGGTCAGTTTAAGGTCAGACCGCACGTTCGAACCTGAACTTGTTGGTTCTCCAGTCCTTAGTGGCTTACTGACGGCAAGAGTAGCTACGAGAACGTGAGTAGTCTAGTGGTTCGTTTTCTTGTGAACAGCTGAAAAAGATTCCTACTGCTAATTAAAGAAACAGCATTAACGATTTAACAAAATAACGTCTATTAATCTTCTAGAGCATATAAACGAAGAAAGGAATATATATGCACAATTAAATCTCAATGAATAAATGGCAAATTAAATTAATGACGCAACAATAGCTGTTAAATAGTCAATAGCGGTTCTATCAAAAACAAATTAATATAGATAAGCGGTGCATGTAAAACAGTATAAATGTATAAAAATAATAATTACAAAACAAAGTAAAAGCCGTGCATACGACGTAATACAAATGTGCGGTGGTAAAATAACAAAAAAAAATTCGCGGAAAGCAAGTACAATTGGATAATAATATAACGAGAAGACTATCTAAGTAATGGTAGATCAAACATACTATAAGCTATGATAACACCACGGTTATGCGTAAGTGCTACGAGGGCTTGAGTGACTAAGACCAGTCGCTGCTATGCGTACGAGTAATCTTTTACACTCTAGTGGTAAGGGTAAATAGGAGACACTGTAAGCTATTGCAGCACCAAAGTTATGTGTAGGTGCTACGAGGGCTTGTGTGACTAAAAACCAGTCCCGCCTGTGCGTACGACTGACATTATACACTCTAGAGATGTAGGAGGTAATTTGTAGGTGCGCAGAATAAACAAAGCGATTCAGTATATATGAAATTCAATTAAGAAGTGTACGATATATAAAATCACTTACCAAAAGCATTATTTGCTCGGCCACTGTCGTTGGCTGTCGCCTGCCCATTGTTGCTCCGCCCATGCTCGCGCCGCTGGCTGCTGCTGCTGGACGGTTATCTTCGAATTCTCAAAAGTACGAACTAACTTAGTATATTCAAACTCACGCTATTTATAAGCCTGTGCCATCACTCAACTTTTGCTCTGTATACGGGTCAGTGTGTAGACAATCACACATCATTTACTCCCTGATATGCTCGTACTATATTATTCTATGCAAATCTCGGTATTAGTTCCGCCCTATGTGGAACACAGCACACAATTTTTCTGTCGAAGGCATACACACGCTACAGCTAACATAGCAGCAGCGAGAGCAAGCCAACACATATCATTTCGTTCCCGATGTAATCTCTTACATATTAAAGCGCAGACACAGGTAGCAATGGGCGACGGTGCCAACACATATCCCTACTATAAAATTCATTAGAGACACATGCACGGAAAACGTACGTATATAGTATTCATATACAGCGTACCTAGGTAATATGCATACACATACATAACACGGCAAGCCAATGCAGAAACTATTAATACAGGACGTTCTTAAATCAATGGTTCTATATACGTACTCATCTTGCATAGTTAAGCATTCATAGCAATAGCACGCACTCACCACACAGGCTAGTGCGACAGCTTGCGTTGGTATACGGCGCCTTCGTTTCTTTTATTATTTACAAATAATAAATGTATTTAAGTTTATTATCAGTTCAATCCAACCTAGACTTCCTGAAATTGGTCTATTTAATCGATTTTAATTTATGCTTAATAACATGCTTTGTCACAAACTATACGTGTATGGTGCAAGATACCACGATAGATAAGAAAGTATTCTTATTTTAAAAAGTCATTTATTTAGATTCTTCTAAATGTAAAACAAAAGTGCAAGAATAGTAGAAAATTTGCTGAAAGTATCGATCGTCAAGAGCTTATGAAACGTACTTTTCTCCAATTAAAAAAGAATTAGTAACACTAACTGTTATAATGCAATTGCGGTTGATAAAAAAGCTATAATAAAAAAAGCAAATATATTTAGGGATAAAATCAAAGTTGGTTGAACCAAAATGACATACAATTATATGAAAGATTTGCCTCAGTATATATCATTCTGATGAGATCTTGGCCAATCTAATAAAATCCTATTTACAAGGCGTGAGTAAAAGTAAATATCTTGGAACTGGAAGTTCTCGAACTTGGAGTTTTCGAGTTTCACCTGATAGATTGTGGAAACTCTAATGTACTGAGTCAAGCCGTGGGTACATTCGAAACAGACCAACCTAGAACAAATGAAACTAGTTTAATGTTCATTAGAAGCTTGAAACTGTATGTGGATATATGCGAGTCGATTCTAAACTCTTGCAGGTGTAAATATCTAAATTCGTTTAAATAAATACACTCATAATATTTGTGGTAATTAAGTGCCTAGGATTATAACAATTATTATCTACTACTCGTTAAAGATTTATTATAGAATTAGATGACGCTCATAGCAAAATCTTGTTACGAGAAAAATTTTGGATCATAAACGCCAAGAAATGTATGAATTCTTAGATTGCAATTCATACAGCTGATTAAATTGATTTAATGTAAATAAACTTTGTGTCCATAAAACGTACACGTAATTCATATCGATTCATTTACCTAAAAATAACGTATTATAGTAACCTTAGATGTAGTATAAAAAACACTGATTAGATGTAATAAACGAGATTATCAAGTTACCATCAGAACTGTGCGTTTACTCCAAACCACTTCGATCTAGCGCTACTCCATAGTAATTATATTCAGTTCTACTTATGGAGCAATAAAAGAGTAAAATATAATTGTGTTCAAATAGATTATTGTCATATATGTTAATGATTAATTTAAACATTATTTTCCGATTTTAAACTATTGCCCCATAGAAACAATACAAAACGCATAAACGATATACGTGGAAAAGAATGAAAGTTTGCTCAGCATGTATACTACATACTATTAGTTTATCAGCGATTTAATGTAATAGATGCCTGTGGCATTTATATCGTCCGCTCCGGACGCCAGACATCGGAATCGGCCAATAATTTATGATTTATAATGTCTATTAATTATCGCAGGGAGTTACAATACTAGCTACGGCTTGCAAAATTCAGTCTAGTTTGGTTAACTCACCTCACACGAATAAAGTTTGTTACGTGATACGGTATCTTTGCATACAAACCATACGCTCTAACAAATTTTAGAGTATTAAAAAAAAAACTTCCTGATTCTTAAGTAATGTTGTAATATATATATATATATATATATATATATATATGCAAATATTTCTTGTAATATTTGCTTAAGGTTAGTGGCCTGGTTGACTAAATAAAACTATTTTTATTTATTTAATGTTTCAGGAATGATTATTCCCTTCATCAGAATATATTGTTAAATTATGTGACCTTAACATTATTATTTATGGTTTGACATTAAATCATTACATACTCTGCATTATGTTTTATTCAAAATATTATAAAAATCAACAATTTTGGTGAGGTCTATTGACGTATGACTATGACACTTGTTTCAATTTTACTTGTCATTCCGATCCATTGAGGTTTTTGTTTCTAGATAACTATGGTCTCTTGCCGGTAAAAAGTGTACTTTATATTTTTTTTGTATTAAATTATTTTTTTATTTTAGAATTCCAGAATTCAACCGAAATCTTTATGTCATACAGCAATTAAGGAAAAGAATTGCACGCACACTGGGAAAAAAGAAATGGATTTCTACAAAACCATTGCACAACAGTATGGTAACACAACTATAGAAAAACTTGAAAACCATATCTAAATGGAAATAAAATTAGCAGAAGCAAAAAACATATTTTTATTAACATGCAGATCAAAATCTCTATTTCCTAAATTTCTAAACTTCACCATGAGAAACATCAATTTTGTAATTTTGTAAACACAGATTTAAATAACAAATTCAACAGAGCAAATGTAAGTTTTAAATCAACAATTTTAAATTTATCAATTACAGAAAATATCCGTAATATAAACAAGTTCAACAACCAACTGGTACAACGCACAAACATAATAAAATCGACACTTCCAAAAAACACAGTAAAAGAATTTTTAAATTACAAGCATATTAAATATATTTAATAAAATAAGAAATAGAAACATCAAAAAATTCAACATTTAGAAAACATAAAAAACAAAACACAAAATCATATAATTTTCAACCAAGATTAGATCACAAATCTGTTAAACAACACAATACCTATACACGCAGAAAAATTACTAGCAGTAGGTCCGAAATTTGCAATTTCACCATCAAAAAAACATATACCATATGAATATAATAACATAAATTGAAACAAACACAGAACACTTAAATAATAACAATAAACATGAATTCAGATGTAACATTACAAATATCGTACAAACCACAAAAACGAAAAAAACTCCACAAGACATTCAGTTACAAAAAGGCTATAAACAAACACAAATATTTCTTAAAAATATCCAGAGCTAATAGATTTAAAAACAGATAAAACTAATAAAACAGTCATCATGAACAAAACCGAATGTAATCATAAAATGCATGATAATATAAATGAGACAAACAATTACAAAAAATAAAAAAAGACCCCACAAAAAATATCAGGATATAAATAACAATCTAATTAAAAAATTACAAAAACTTAAAGTTATCTCGGAAAAAACAGAAAAGAAATTAAAAATAAACAATAGTCAACCACCAAAAATCTACGGACTTCCCAAATTACAAGAACCAAACACATCTTTAAGACCAATAATATCATTTCTGCAAAGCCCATTTTATAATCTCGCAAAATTTCTCACTAACATATTAAAAAATATTGCATATCAAATGGATACATACATAAAAAACTCATGGGAATTCAAAACATTTATAGACCAAATAAAATTACCAAACAATCATATACTGGCGTCACTAGACATAGTATCAATGTACACTAATATTCCAATTTCACTAGCAACAGACATTATAGCAAAAAAATGGGATAAAATACAAACACACACTGATTTAACGAAACCATTATTCATGGAAGCACTAAATATAACCCTATCAAACAGATAATTTCAATATGAAAATTAATTCATAGAACAAATTGAAGGTCTCCCTATGGGATCTCCAATATCAAGCATCATCGCAAACATAGTATTAGAAGAAATAGAACAACAAGCATTAAACTTACTAAATTTCACACAAACATTCTATAAAAGATATGTAGACTACTGCATCATAGTACTTCCAAAAAATCAAAATCACACACACACAATAGACATTTTCAGTAAGATACACCCAGAACTTATATTTAGACATGAAACAGAAATGAACAATAAAATTAATATTCTTGACATAACATTACATAACAACAACGGAATAATAACTACAGAATGGTATAGGAAACTAACATGGTCAGGCAGATACATCAACTATTTATCAAATAATCATAAAAGCATCAAAAAACCACAATAATAGGTTTAGTGGACAGTGCAATAATATTATCCGGCGCAATACACAGAAATAAAGCAATTAACATAGCAAAAACTACACTACTGGAAAACAAGTAACCTTCAAAAAGGATAAATAAAATTATTAGAAAACGGATACATAAATTCTACAATCAACAAAATACCAATCAAAATAAAGTGGAAAAAAACAACAAGCAAAAATACATAACAATACCTTACATAAAAAACTTATCTGAAAACTTAACAAATTGGTTAAAAAAATACAATATAACTCCCAGTCGCAAATCAACCAACAAATTATAAACATTAAACACAAACTTAAATACTCAAATACCAAAAAACTAATTTAATATATAAGATACCATGTTCCAGCACATATATAGGTACAACAAGCCAATATCTCCAAAATAGATTAAATGGACATAAATATCAAAAGATGGACAGACAGCACTACAAAAACAACGAAAGGATATAATTTCAACTTCGACAATACAAAAATACTAAAAATTGAACACAACTACAAAAATAGACTATTCAAAGAAATGATTCAAATTAATAGATTACTTTTTTTTGAATATCGTTGTGTTGGCTCCGTAATATCTAATATATAAAATTGTTGTAGACAGGTGACCAAAAAATTATACAATAACTGAAACTAACTTTTCATTCCGAACGTTTCGATATTTAAATATCATCTTCAGGTGAATAATTACATTTCAATTTAAAAAAATCCAAAAAACACTTACAAGTCAATATAGCGAACTGCATCCTCACACATACCTTCTATCGTCACAAAATTAAAAACAAAAAACGTGATGGAAAACAATTTAAAATTTTTTGTTGTACATTTAACAATTAGCAACATGAAAACAATTATGATTGCTGAGTAAACAAATAATTACATATTTAGAAGAGATGAAATTAAAATTACCATTTTAAAAAACATGGCATTTAAAATATACTATTTATTTGG
>WYDF02028401.1:0-12900 GCA_009867245.2 Adranes taylori
TGTACTGATTTCAAAGAAACCTAACGGGTCTTTTGCACGCACAGTTTATAGAAAGAAAACGCATACAAACTGCTACCTACACGCTAATTCACACCACCATCCAGGACAGAAGAATTCCATAATAAAAGCTTTAATTCATCGGTCAAGACTACTTACAGGACAATGATGAAATAGACATAGAAGTCGCAATATTGCGAGGCGCATTTCTGTAAAATGGCTTACTAATACCCAAATAAACAAGAATCTACTCCCAAAACGCAAAAGACAAAGTCGGGAACCAGCACCATCCCAACCAATTCCCATTACAACTCTACCGTACATAAAAGTAACTACCGACAAACTGTCAGCGATCCTAAAGATAAACGGCATGAAAACAGAATATAAGACACATCAAAAATCAGCGGCATATTATCTAAACCAAAAGACAAAATTCTACGTGAAAACCAAGGACTGTTCGCAATGAATGCGATTTGGTCTATGTTGGTCAAACACACAGAAAAATATAAGCCAGAATAGCTGAATACGCAACCAACGTCAATAAGAACCTCATCACGTCCGCTCTTGCCCAACAGAACCCCGCAACCTGTCATAGAATAGCTTTTGAAAACTCTAAAACAGAAGCTACTGAAACCCACTAGCACTATAGCAAATGAATTATAAGAGAAGTCATAGAAATCGAAAAACGACTGAATATAATGAATAAACGACGACAACTAAAACTTTTCTAGCACTTGGAAACTTGTATTACATCCATACTGTGAAAATAAACAACAACTAACTGACATCAGCAGCAAACCAGACAAAAATGCATCTACGGTACGACCACCATCAACCACCCAGTACAACCGCCATCAACGTACCAGGTGCGGTAAGCGCTGACGTAGAAAGGAGAATAACAAGGTCGTGTGCAAAACGCATTAGGCAATAAGTTTTCAGACTTTCTCTAAGCTTCTACAATGCCACATCTGACGTTGGCGAAACGTTGGCTCACTGAACACTGAAATGCCTACCACGCGAGATATAATCCTCAAGGCAAACAACTAGTCATCACATATATATATATATATATATATAAAGGGGAAAATATGCTGCTAAGTTGGATTTTGAGATTTTTGAGCTTTATTTAATGTAAGTTGAGGAAATAAATAGAAGGGGTTTCATGTGTTCTTTTGAGAACCAGACAAAGTCCGAAATAGTGACACCACCATTCACGCACAGTATGCATTACCTACACAAGTTTTAATTAAATTGCTGGCTAGGGAGTAATTAATTTAAATTATTATTATACTAGATGATAATCCGACGTAAAACGACTATCCATTACCAGGTCATATTTTATTTACCCAAATGAGTACCATAATATATTTGAACAGCTGAATGTTTTATTGTAAAAGTAGTTAACTCATCATTAAATTCTCATTATAATGCATGGACTAAACCCGATCTCTTCTCCTTTGTTACCTATTAGTAATATATAAAATCAAAAGCGTTCTAGACGGACAGACAGACGGACAAAGCTAGACGTTTATATATAAGTATTTTTAAGGTGACAAATCTTTCGAGTCGGTTGAGTGATTTTAGAAGAATTCAGTTTCACAATTTCATGTGTGAAAGGTGCCTAAAATGTAGTAGTAGATAGTCTTAGTTGAATTGAGCTCGATAGCGTGAGCTAAAAGAGTTATGTTATTTTAAGCACGCTAACATACTCGTTCTTATGACAGCACAATTTCGAAAAGCCAGTTCGACTGTAAAAAGGTTGATAGATTGTAAATAAGTTCCTAATGTTGTTCTGTATAATTCGATGGGATGGTTAAATACGCCGTAAAGCTCGAAATGAGTGACCAGGAAGAAAATTATGCAAATGAACGAATTTAAAATAAATTTGGATAATAAATGATTGTCCATGTAATTGCGTGTTGTTTAGTAGAAAACAAACGTACAGTGTTTATTAAGGATGTTGTTAATAGGCTTTTACCTAACTTCGTACGGTATGTTAAAGATATTCTAATTTATGTAAACATGTGCATATATAGCAATAGCGATATGCAAGAATCAGTTGATGCAGTAGTTAAATCGTTGACTAAGATCGAAATTAAGATCATAGAAGAAAAAAAAACATAGCAAGATCATTGAAACCTTAAGTTTGAAATGGCACCTATTCTGAGTGAAAGGTTAGAAAAATTTTAGAAGCATATGTGTAAGAGTATTGTGCGTTATGAGGTTACATTTTAAGTGGGTATAGATTGGAAGATCTGAAAAATTTTTGGTTATTATACAGGAAGATTACAGGATTAGACACCATATGGATTAGTGATTGGTAAATTTCTTGTTACCAGATTCTTTTCAGGGGATGCTAAAGATAGAGAGATGTATTATAGATGTATTACAGAGAGACTAATTATAGATGTTTAATAGAGAGATGTACATACAAACCGTAGAAAGATTTGGGTAAGTTCTTTGGAGGTTCCTTGTACAAATTGTATATTAAATATATTTAAGTGTTCATTATTTTACAAGTGAAAATGGTTATTTAAGTACTTCATTTTTAAACCCTAAATTAAATTTATACATTTTACTAAAACGAGAATATCACAGATGATATTATTCGTTAATGTTTTGACATTTCACTTTCGGGTATAATATATCCCACCCAGCAAACTCCATATTGAGTTGCTATTTTGGGCTCACAATTGTTCGAATATACAATTGTTTGCGATAAATTTCAAAATCTACTTGCAAAATGCAAATATAATTAACATCTCGTCTTACTCTCAACTATGTTTCACCAAAATCAGTCTGAAATTTAAATTTATGTTACGTTACATACGAAAAGGAACAATAAATTTTAGTTGAAATTCTTTCGCCAAACTGATTTATTTAAACCAAAAATAAAAGTAGGATATCGTTTCGAGTAAGGATCCAACACCCGCATAGTACATTCTCCAATTGCATAGCAGATAATCTATTGTAAATGCTTTTTCCTATAACCGCAGCTGAACAAATAGCGATGGAATTGGGAAAAATACGAGAAAAAGGGATTAAAACGTCTGACGAATAAATAATCGTTTAAGATTTTTTAAACTAAATAAGTCATTTTGCTAACGCTTTAGATAATTGGAGTTTAGCGTAAACTCTATATAGTATTGTAGAATTTAACAACAATATTTAGATCACTAAGAAGATTCAGACAATTTATTGCGTTTTAATCTGCAGTACATACTGTTTGGGATTACGAATAGCCAACTTGTAACAAATAGAAAACAGAAGGTGCACTTGCCTCAGTTAAATCACGTAACATATGACAGACTGCCTCTCGGGACCCTGCTAATGGGGAGCCATAACGATTGTCACAAATGTGGCAAACAAACATCTTATTGCTTCAGAATTTAATGTCCTCCGGAAAAGTGATTCCATGTCAGTTTAACGTGAGACCGCACGCTGCAACTGATCTTGTTGTTCCTTCGCTCGAGTAGTTACGAGTACGTGAGTAGCCTAGAAGCTCGTCATCTTGCGGGCAGCTGAAATAAACTTACTGCTAGTTAGTGAAACTGAATTAGAGATTTAAGCAATACAACTTTGGTTTTCAAAATACAAAGATAGCAATAAATACACAATTGAATGTTAATTAATTAAATGCCAAATCAAACAGTAGCGTTTGTCGGAAGATAATAATAGCAGGAATACTAGGAACCTCTATGAGCCACGTACCACCACGTCTAACCATAAATGTCACTGTTGTTGTGTGACTGAAATCAACTCGTAGGCTAGAATCATACACTCTAACGTGTAATAGAAGAAGGGACCACTATGAGCTGCGCACCGCGTCTAACAATTAATGCCAGTGTTGTCGAGTGAATGAAACCAACCTCGTCTAACGGAGGTTAAGATAATACACTCGAGCAGGTAACAGAAGAAGGGACCACTATGAGCTGCGTGACACTGCGGCTAACAATTACTGTCACTGTTGTAGAGTGACTGAAACCATTCCATAGGTTTGAAGTAAAAGGAGAACCAAAGCTATTAAAAATACATGCAATAGAACAGTGTAACGATGTATGATAACGGTTACTTATCCGGTGGTTGTCGCTGGCTGCCGTTCTGCTCACATCTCGGCTTGTCTAGTCGTCGGCTGATGGCTGCTGCTGGTGGAGCTTTGAGTTCATGAAATGAACTAAAATACTAATAGTTGCAGACGGATCTTATCACCGCTCCACAGCTCCACCCTTTGCCTTAACTTGTTCTAAACGAAAAATGAAGATAGCGCTGATGACATAATTAACAAGTCATTTCCGGATGCCAAAATTTGAAAGCTGTCAAAATTTGGGGGTAAAAAATTACTAGATGTATCACTAGATTCTTTAGCGTGAAATTTGAATTTTTCGTCGCGAGATGTCGCGTGTAATTTTGAATAGCTGATGTCTGACCAGCGCGATATCTTAAACTTTTTAAACGAGACGCAACGCGTGCGCCTCGACGTTAGCAACTAGATTTAAAGGATAAAACTGTACATGCACCTTTAGCTAAAGTTTAAAGCCAACCGGATATGTAAATCATTTTCTTTATTAGCCTAGGAATACGCACGAAGATCTACCAGTATGCTCGATGATGAAGCAAAATTTCATACCAAAACCGGATATGTCAATCACTTTTGATTAGCATACGACTACGAAGATCTACGAGTATGCTCGGTACCAAGACGGATATAGCAGTCTCCCAACCCAGACCAGCGGAATGCGGCACCAGTGGAGCACCCAGACCAGATTAAACCAACAATGTCCAACCTTTTAGCATCGCTGAGCCACATTAGAAATAGACGAATGGATATGGGCCATATTTCTTTTCTTATTATGTACCCGTAAAAATTCTGTGCAACGAAAAATGTTGTTAATGCACAATTGGAGGTATATATTGAAAATCGCATGACACATTACAAAAACCAATGAAAACTACCGATTTAAGATGATTGTCATAGCAACCCTACAAACTATCGATAATATTTTGACATTTGCTATCAAACAAAAATTAATAAGTGATAATTTTTTGACAGCAAAACTAACCTCAGAAATTTCATTCAAATTTATTGCATATAATAAATAATAACATAATAATCATTGAAAAATAGCATTACGAATTGTAATTAAAAACACAGTTGTTATAAATGTTTGTCACACCAGCAGCTAATGTTGCATTGGAAGTACTAGATTGCACAGTTACATTTTGACCTCTCATTTGCTTGATAATTCTGAAATGATGGTCGACATCCATTTGTAAATATGGTTTGATGTGTTACCATGTTCAGTCACTTTTGTTAATTGCTCCTCGCCAACACTTTGTTTGGCTAAGTTGGACACCGCCGACGTCCTCACACAATAATTTGTCTCCTTGACATTTTGTGTCAATTCCAATCTTTCTCGTCGCATCGGACATCCACGTCGATATTAGATTTCTTCCAATAGGACAATTTTTGTACCAACCTTTAGATGTTGCGTTTTGCCAATTTGGATTTTGGGTAAACAAACGTCTGCCTGTTTGAATAAAGCTGGTTCTTTTTTCGAGAAATTACTTCAGCAACCTTGCAATAAAAAACAACCTTGCAATACACATCATTAATATAATATTTAAAAAAAACTGTTTATTTACCTCACGGTACTCTTCGTTGATTGTGAGCCACTTGCTATCGGCCAATTTTTTGTCCCTGTCTTGACATGTTTTTGTGAAGATAGGATTATATTCGATACGTTCCGTTAATGATCCATTATGGTTTCGTTCTTCACGAAAGAGATGAATCAAGCACGAACTAACTTCACCTACTCGAAAGGCCAATTCGTAGGAAATTACATGAAAATTCTCTGTAAACTATCAAGAGTGTCGTCATTCCATACTGCCACTATTTTTGAAAGTTCTTCATTATTTAAAGCTATAGAACTTGTTTTTCTTTTATTAGGGTTCAACTGTAACACACGACATTTTCCGTCTCTTGCTCGTCGAGCACAGCTAAATTCAACGTCCGTGAAGGGATCAAGTTTAAAATGAAATTGATTAAAATATTTTTCTTGCATTTATTGGCCGTCGAGTTCGACATTAATTTAACTACCATTTCATTATAATCATATCTATCTTCTTTTTCTTATTATCTGCCCAGTGTTTCAAGATTAACGCCAGTAGTTCTGTAGAAGTCGACCTCAATAATTTCGTTCTTGAGGTCAACTTGTAATTTCGTTCTTCGCATAACGATGTAAACTGCGTCCATAGACTTTCTTTAGAAATTTTTTGTGTTGTTCGGGGTTAAGTTCTCCACCATTTGACCAATAACATTATTGGAATCTTTTCCAAATTGCGACATAATTTTGTGTTTTAGCGAAGCGCCAGCATGGCGGGACGCGGCACACAACGTTAAAAACGCGCTCTATTTTATAAGGTTATATCAAAAAAATCTTTAAAATACTAACACTGATTAGAAAAATAATAATGATTGAACTACCTGGGGATCGAAGCAGTCTCCAGTGAAGCACCAAAAATTCAAATAGGTTCATCAATACAGTCTCTCTAGCGAAGCACCAAAAAACAATGAGTCTAGAGTTGATGATACAGCAATCTTTTCGTAGAACATTAAGTCTAATCTGGGAGCTTTCTGTCAGATTCGAGGAAAATAGCTGCCGCTAAAAAACCACACACTATTGGAGAAAACTTGATATTATCTTGTTCCAAAGATGTCATATTAAACGTGTTAGGAAGTTTTGAACTTGAAGTTTTGAATTGATGTTTTGAACTTGAAAAGTTAAAGCATGTTTCCCTGTCAAACGATTTTCTAAGGAAGCGAATCGTGTTGATCTCTAAAAAATATTGTCGCATCTACGTGCGATATGTATTTAACAATTAGCTGGAAGATAATTTTTTGTTCTGCAAAACACTTGCACCAGAGCAATTTCAAAATATATATATGAAGAAGTGGAAACATTTTTCGAGGTCCATGGTATCAAATGGGAAAATGAATTGCTGTCTGTACTGACGGTACTTCTACAATGATTGGATGTCATTCTGAATTTCAAGCGTTGGTGAAATTAACATCTCCAAATATTATTGGCACACGTTGTCATATTCATCATCGAGCTTAAATAGTGAAAACTATGCGAGCTGAGTGAAAAGATGTTCCCAACCGTGTAATTTCTGCAGTCCATTTTCTTAAATCAAACACTCTAAACTCCTGTTTATTTTCATAGTTCTGCAAAGAAAACGATTCTAAATTTGAAACAGTTTTGTTGCACTCAAACGTAAAGTGGCTTTCCAAAAGGAGAATTCCGAAAAGAGTTTTTTTACTACGTGAATAAATTCAACACTTTCTACAAGATGTCAAACCCAATATGCATGCAATAATCTCCGATGTCTGATTTCTACATCCCTGTCATTTATAGTGTAGAATTATGTATCTGAAATCTATAAAGCTGGCATCGCAACGAAAAGTTTCTCCAGTGGTCCATTGTCACAAAAAATTGAGAGTTTTCAAAATGAATCTGAAACTATGCTATGCTAATTTTGAAGCGATTAAACAGCATGCAACAATTCTTATAGATGAAAGATCATTGATTTATTAATAATCCGTTTATACTATACTCTCCATTAATGATCTGCCTACGGAAGGCAATATAATTCAAGGACACTTCATTGATTTGATAAAAGATGGGGATTCAAAAGATGTTTGCATGTAGCAAAGATGGCTCTAAGAATGTTGATTCTCTTAAAGCCATCTTTGTCCACAGTACTTATTCTCTAAACAAAACATCAAAACAGATTAAACGCCACCCTTGACATGAGAGTTGCATTGGCCAAAGTAATTTCAAATGTAGATGAACTGGTTCGGGCAAAGCAGCAGCAACCATCCCATTAATATTTAAACATAAATTAAAACGTGGCTAATCTTTTCAAAATAGATATTTTTTAATGAGGAAATGTTTTATTCATAACATCCTCAGTGCTATGTTGTGGTGAAGTGGCATCTTTCTGTAAATTTGGAGCCTCCAATTTGTTTAAAATAATATTGTACTTTAATTTGTAATAATCGTAATAATCGAGATCGCCACGTAAGAAATTCTAGAAACAGTTGAGAAGCAGTACCCTAAAGTGATTTTGTACAATTATGACAGTTATAAATCAATTATGATATCTTACTTTCCTTTTGCACAAGGCATTAGAAATTGCTGTCTAAAATTATGCGATGAAAAAGGAACAGCAGTATAAAATAAAAGTTTATTTAGTTATGATAGCGCCAGAATATATGTACATATAATTATCGATATTTAGCAGCTATGCATATTGTACATAAGTTGCCTATGTTAAACCAATGAAGTTTAGCAAATTATTTTTTTACTTTAATGTATTGAGTTGGTTAACTAATTGGTATTCAACTTAGCCTTGCATTGAATATCCACAGTTAATAAGTTATATTGTAATCAAGGTAAAGAGTAATAAATAAAATTTATAATTCTATATCTTTAAATTTATTATATCCTTGTTTAAATAAAGTTTTTAATAACCACGCCACTTGGGCACTAGAATATAATTATTTCTTATATTAAAGTCTTTTTCCTAGTATGCAGCAAGAGTTTTCATAGTAGATACTGCCATAATGTCGATAATGTCGATAGTGTGACTTGATGAATTTTGTGATTTTATACAGTTAGAAAATTTTTATCAACCAGAAGAGGTTACATAAATAAAACATATACATATATATTTTATATCAGCTGCTTTATTTTCACTGTATCTCTTTCTTGTGATGGACATCGAAAATATAATTTCGCATATAATGTTTGTATTTAAATTTATAATAACAAAGGAAAATCCCGAGAAGTATTTTTATAGTGCCGTTTCGCAGGTTCGAGCCGGTCGCAACACACCACTGGCTTTTTATATAATCTGCGTGTAGTAGTCAGATCTAAGCAGAAGCCATAAAACCATCTAAAAGTACATATAGAAAAATAAAATTTTAATTAGAAAATATAACAGAGTAAGTAACATAAAAAACTATATCAAGATACTCATTTACCAACGCCCATAATGCAAATGCGATATAATTAAACTAAAAGAATATAAAACTGATTTATTCATGTAAAATGTTAGTATTTGGTGCATTTGGTAGATATTAACTCCCTTTAGTGATAACTATAAATCTAGCTAGAGGTTTAACTTTTATTATATCTGGTTGATCTAAATTATTATGTTACATGCATCAGTGGTAGTCCGTTAAGGTACCAATAGGAAATGAGATTTTTTATGCAGTTTGAAACTTCCGTGTGGCAATTTTCTTTAAAATTAATTTGAAAGGCTTCAAAGTGTTTAATAAAATTACTATTCCTAACTCATTAGAATTTAGCGGAACAAGGTGGTTTTCGTTAACTTAAAGTGTTTCTCATCTTCTTGTTTCTCGTGTGATAGGAAAACTGGTATTTTGTTCGTGTTGGTTAAAAATGTCTATTTCGAGAACTTTTTCCTACAATTATGCATAATGCACAACATGATAAGCCATTTTTAAGTTTTGATTTTTTATGCAATCCAGGCTTGTAAGGCTTGTATTTTGCGTTCATAATCGTCGCTGTCCATTACTACTGTTGTGTTTCCTTTGTCTGCATGCAGGTAGTATCACGATACCGTTGTTGTTTTCTGGTTGCTTCAGTGCTGTTATTTCTTCTTTGGTAATGTTTTGTTTTGGTGGTATTGAATACCTGAGTATATGTGCTGTTTTGCCTTATCTCCTCTGCTTCAGTTTCGGGTAGCTTTGATATTGCACTTTCTACATTGCTTATTATGTTTTCAATCGGTAATCTGCGTGGAGTTATTGAATTCTTTTTCCAAATAGATTTGGCTGCCTTTAATATTTCGTGTTTTGATAGGTTGTGCATTGTTATCTTGTTCTTTTGTTGGTTTCATTGTGCTGCGTTAAATTTGTTTTGTTTCTCTAACAACTTTTGCAATTTGGCGGCTCGTTTTTCTGTTGCTGGCTACTTGTTAGTATCAGAACGCAGGTTGGCAAAATACTAGATTCCAAACGAATGGATATGTTATGACGTAATGCCGCTTATAGGTATCGATGCTAACGGAAATCCCACTCGCGACGCTGCTAATGGGGAGCCTTAGCGTTTTTTCACAATAATGGCGCAAATAGATATTAGAATAATCGGTGTTTAGGGATCTTTCTCGGGCGCCACATCCTATTAAAGTAAGACCGCACTTCGACCTGATGTTGTTGTTCCGGTCCTCAGAGGGTTACTGAGGGTCTTGGTATGCTCAGTGGTAAGTACACCGGCTGTTCTAGATCTTGCGGGTACTTGTAACTGAACTTAATGCTAATGAATGAAACAGCATTAAAGATTTAACAAAAATGTCTATTATTCTTTTAGACTATGCAGAGAAAGAAACTAGCTATACTCAATTCAAAACCAGTTATAAATCAAATGAATAAATGTGAATGTATGAAAAAAATCATACTTAAATCAATGACGTAATCATATCGGTGAAATGAGCGAAGGGATCATAATAATAATCAAGAGGTTCTATCTTAAACGTCACAAAAACATAGTAATAAATAATAGCAGTGTAAATAAATAATTACGGCGGTGCATATAAAATTAAGACAGTATAAACGTACGGTGACAAAATAAACAAACAATATTATTGCGGTAATAATATGCAAAGAATGTAAAAGCAATTAATCGTATGACGGAGAGATAAGGGTACATCTCACTTTCGTGGTCGAGACGGTGGGTATGTTATTCTCGAAATCCACGGACTATCGCAACTCTACGGTTATGCAACTCTACGGCAACTCTACGGAGGTGCTACGAAGGCCTGAGCGGCTAAGATCAGTTACATGTATGCGTAAGTGTGATCTTTTACGCCCTTGTGGTGATAGTATAAATGAAATACTGTAAGCTATCACAGTTCTACGGATTTGCGTAGCTGCTACGAGAGCTCAAATGAATAAGATCAGTTACGGTAGTGCGTACATGTAACCTCATACATTTCAGCGGTGTTGATATACAAGAATTACTGTAAGCTATCAAAGCTCCACGGATATGCGTGTGGTTGCTACAAGAGCTCAAACGAATAACATCGGTTACGGGTGTGCGTACAGGTGACCTTATACACTCCAGCTGTGCAAGAAACAGGTTATAGCTACCGTATAACAAAGCTGTTTAACATACATGCATTTCAAAAACATAATGTAGAGTATTCAATAACCAAAGACTAGCTACCAAAGCTGTTTAACATACATGCATTTCAAAAACATAATGTAGGCTATTTAATAACCAAAGACTCTCAACTGCTATCGCTTGGACCGGTCGCTGGCTAACTGCTGCTGTGATTAACGACTGACTGATGTGGCTCGCTATTGTAGCTGGTCTTGTCAAGACGCAAACAGAAACGGGTTTACGTGCGAATTAGTCGCTCTTTTATAGATCCTGGATCATACAGAGATACACACATCTGAATGTAATAACAGCGCGACACCACAACATCACTTATATTTCCTCGCATATACACTTTTTTGTGTACGTGCGTCCCCCTCTTTATTTACTCAAATTTGTATTGCCAGAGATATCTAAATATTAAGTTATACTAACAAACGATATGCGGAAAGCAGAAATTAAAAGAGTTGACAATTGTACCAGTGACAGGCGATAATATATTCATGTACGCTTTCGTACGTGAATACATATGTACGGACGGGCAAGGATCATCGTTCTCTCTGTAACATATAACTCATACCTCAATATTTTATCTTAAAGCGGACAACATGCAGTAGTTACTAATAATAACATTTGTTTATATTCTCCAATAGGAATAAATAACTATTAACTGATATAAATGCGTTTTAAATTTAACTATGGACGGAAAATGCATCTTTATTATAATATATATTTATCTATAAATTCAGAATCTTTATACTAAATACAACAGAAAAAGTTATCACTAAATGATTGCTTACACAAAACAATGAATTCTCTATTATACAGATGGACAGACGGGCAGAAAAACCTTTTTCATACATTTTTATATAGGGTAACCAGATCATAACGAACAATTTTGTTTAGGTAATGATTTTAACACATATTTAAGAGACTCATTTCTTTATACTCACAGCCACTCTGTTACAATATTTTATTGCTAAGTGATAAATACATTTGCAAAAGTTCATTTCCAGTTTGGTAACAGGCACGTCTATTGCTACGTATGGAGTTTCTCACCAAATGGCGACTGACGTTGGTCACTTATGTTTGTGCGTAATGACAGCTTGGCAAATGTTGATATAACGCTGTTGTCTGCATCTTTTTAGGAATGTAAAAGCGCATAGTAGTTGGGTCAATTTTCTCTTCAGTTTTTCATATTTTCTGCCAGAATAACAGAACACATAAATGGCAAATCGCAACAAGTCTGCTCTCGTACAACATCATTCAACAACAAAGCATACAATAGCATTTGAAAACTCAAGAACAATAGTCACAGAGATCCACTTTAGAAAAAGAACCACAAGGGAGGCAATAGAAATGGAAAAACGACAAAACACATTGAATAAACGAAACGACAAACAAAATTTATCAAGCGCCTGGTTACTAGTAACACATCCATATTAAGAAAGAAAACGACAACATCATTTCAGTAATAATACACTACTGCAGGAAACAACTAAACCACGCCCAGCACAACCAATCACAAAACTTCAACACAAGAAGAGTAACTTGATCATATATTACAAGTAATACTCGATTACTTATCTCAGTTTTTAAAAAAGCTTCTATCATGCCGGATGACATTTAGGGGAAATGTCGGCAAAATAAAATGCGTAACACGCTACAAGCCCGAAAATTATTAGCAACACTTCTAATTATACCAGCGGAAATCTAA
>WYDF02028412.1:0-26289 GCA_009867245.2 Adranes taylori
CGGCGTATCTGATATTGTTGATGGGTCTTCCATTGACCTTGATACCCCTGGGTTCATTTTCGAGAGCAATCTGAAATGCCGTTAGTAATAGAAAATATTTAGATTAATAAAAGAATATTGCAGTATCTCATGGAAATTGAAATTAGGTTAAAATAAGACGCGAGGTACTTAGTAATAACTCTAAAAATTAATTCGTATATTCTTACAAATAATCAACAGTTTGTACAAAATGAATATAAGAAAAAAGGAAGCAAGTGCGTTGATAGTTTGAACAATTAAACTCACGTGTTAATAGGATAATAATAATGATTTAAATTCAAAATCTTTAACAAAAAAATTACTCACAACAAAAAAGCAATGAAATCCTATATACATGTACCTCATATAAGCCATACCTACATGTTTTGTCAATAAAATGAAAACAATAGTGCACCTAGATATGCGTATGTGAAATAAGTATGTTATATTTTATTAAACGTCTATCTATCCGGTAATCTCGCAAAATCATGAAATCGAATTTGACACACGATGTGTATTAATATAATTATTTTCGTTATTATAATTATCTTTTACATTATAATAATTTGTAAGGTATTGAGTTTGAGGTTTGAACCCATTTAGAACGAATAAAAACATAAATCAATTAGTTTCAAATCAATTATAACAAAAAAAATAATACTAAAGAAAATAATATAATTCAGTAAAATTAATATTAGAAAATTTCTTTAGTAATTTTCACCTGTTTATCCTTGGATGGACATACGAAAAGGAAATGAACTAGACTCCAAATTTCACCGAGACACTAGCATTATTGTGGTCTATAGTGACATTTTGTAAAGGATAAAATTTTCGCCAAAGTTATCGCCTAAACCTTTAATAATATCTAACATTTAACAATTCGATATGAAAGAGCATTTAATTATAGGAATTTTGAGCAAACTTTGGTTGTTCAAAATTTTTAGACATTGATTAGTTCAAGAATTTGCTATGTGAAATGATGCTGTGCTACATAACGCAAGTATTTTATGTTGTGGTTTTTGTTTAGACCACACTGTATGCATTTATTTGTAGAATCTTAACAGGAATTGAAGAATACAACAGTTACGGAAATATCAAGATGATATTATACTGGATAAATAACAAGAAAATTATAGATCAGAGCAGTACACAATTGAACAGCAGTCCTGGTACAGTACTTGACGTATTTAATCAAACACATAATTATAATTTAATCTGTAGTTAGTAGATCCTCAATTTTAGAAAATCTTCTTAGCCGTTCCTACAATCTTTCACTTCAGACCTCAAAACCTTCCTCCTATAATTATTTCTCTGTTATAGATACCTATGTAGTCTATTTAAGTGTATAAGTCTGAAATGTCGCCTAACTAATTATTTGATTTCCAGGTATGGAAATGCTATCTGCAAAGAGACGCGTTCTTGGCAGTACAATGATGTCATGTGCATTCGCTCTGGGCGAGGCGATAATGGGTTTAGTGGTATGGTATATTCCAAATTGGAGAGTGTTCCTCAAGGTACTTTATGGGCCCGGATTTATTTTTTTCACGTATTTCTGGCTGACTGATGAATCAGTTAGGTAATTACATTCTACATACCGTACAGTATCCATAACATGCAATATTGAAAATTTTATTGCTTTATTAAACTTGGTTTTTGATTAATTTTTATTACTTGCGTTCTTTTAATTATATTACTGTTATAAACATGTAGAGAAGAAGGTGTTAATATGGGAAATGTTAGTGGCGTCATATTTTACCGATAGTTTGAATGATTGCGGATTACTACAATTTTTGTCCAGAAATATATTTTAATTTGAAAATCGACGTTATTCTAAATCCTAATAAATCTCTTCTTATTTTTAAAACATTTAAAACTGTATAAAAAAACGTCAAACTTTCATTTTATGGAAATGAGGTGGAAATATGCGAATGAGAATATTATAGAAAAAAAGGAAAAAAACGATGTTTTTATATGGAAAGTATTTATAAAATTATGAATAACAATATATTTTGACAGCTAAAATTTAAAATATACGAGTTTAAGGTTGTAATTTAACAAATTTAAAAGGAATTAAATTCATTTTAAAAATGAAAATATAAAAAATATGACTTCAAAACAGTTTAGTAAGAAAAGTCGCAAGATGGCCTTTGTGTTTTTCAAAATTCGTCGAGTACAAATGAGCCCATCTTTCGCACATCATAGACTCGATCCATTGCTCACTAGATCGAGATAAATATTTTCCACTACAAGAAATTCACTCCACGTCTTCGCTCCTACTGGATTTGTAAGAATTGATACCTCGGAAGAAATGGACCAGTTATCTGCGACTGGTCGAATCTTGTTCTGCGGTTACAGTTGCTACATTTGTGCATGGCCCAGATGAAGTTTATAGTCAATGACTAGCTGGTGCGCAATAATGTTTTATTCGTTGAACTTTTCCAGGATAGTTCAAATGGTGAAAATCTGGTCGGTGGTAGAACTGTTGCGTTAAAACCCGCATTGGTAATTACCGAGCATTTGCTCTGCATATGGCTCGAAGCGTTTTGCAATTATCTTCGTTAGGACCTTGTATCCCATGTCGAGAAGCGATATGTCCCGGTACTTGGCACATTCCAGCTTTGATCCCTGTTTGTGTATTGGACATGGAACTGTGTATTGTGTATTGGAACTGTCCAATTGTTCGGCATCCGCTCCTCCTGCCAGCTCTTCATGATGATGTCATGCAATTCGGAATTCAGCTCCTCCTCTCCATACTTGAGCAATTCAGCCGTGATCATGTCCTGTGCTCGCGCCGTATGGTTCTACATGCTGTCGATGACATCCTCCGTCTCGTCTACAGGGCCAACAACGTCTGGGCCTGCTTATGTTCGCTTCTGTACATTTTTTGCCGGGTCGCCGCTCACACCGGCTCCATTCAGAAGTTCTTCAAAATGCTCGGCCCATCTCTCGACCACTCTCTTCACCTCCACTATCAGGTTGCTATCCTTGTCGTTCGTTGCACATGCTTGATCTCGCCCAGATAACTGAATAAGTAGGAGCGAAGACGTGGAGTGAATTTCTTGTAGTTGAAAATATTTATCTCGATCTAGTGAGCAATGGATCGAGTCTATGATGTGGAAAGATGGGCTCATCTTAAACTCGTATATTTTAAATTTTACCTGTCAAAATATATTGTTATTCATAATTTTATAAATACTTTCCATATAAAAACATCGTTTTTTGCTTTTTTTCTATAATATTCTCATTCGCATATTTCCACCACATTTCCATAAAATGAAAGTTTGGCGTTTTTTTATACATTTTCCACTCTTCTCCCTAATACTGGAGTACATTTTCCTGGTCTCCTTCTGCCCTGTCAGCTCCTCTATTTCCTCTACCTTCAACTTCTCCCACTTCCTCTTCTCTCTTCTACATGCATTCTTGGCGATTACTCGTAGTCTTGAAAACTTGCTGCAGTTAGCTCATGTTCAGTTCTGAATGATTTTCTTTCTCGCCTCTATGGCCTCTTTGCAATCCTTATTAAACCAAGGATCACTGGCTGAAATCCCACTACTTCCTCTGCTGTAGTGGTCACTGCTATTCTCAGTATTCTCCAGTCATTTTCTATGTTAGTTGGTCCTTGACTCTTGCCCTTTTCCGCTATCAGCTGCTCCCTCAGATGCCGTGCAAACTCCGTTCTCACCATTCGCCCACACTCTCCGTCTTGTACCAACTTCTGGCTGTCGAACCTCTGCCGTTTGACGCTACAGATATTCGCTTTAGGCACCTAGCTCTTACTAGTAAATGGTCCGAGTCCACATCTGCGGCTCGGTAACTCCGTATAGCCAGTATATCGGATCCGTGCTTGGCGTTAATGATAGCATAGTCAATCTGGTTCTGTGTCTTTCCATTTGGGGAGCGCCATTTGGCTTCGTACACGTTCTTGTATGGAAATTTGGTGCTACTGACAGTCATGCCTTTGCTTATTACAAACCGCATTCACCAACCGCATGCAGTTGTCGTTTGATTCATCATGCAGACTCTTTGCCCCTATTGACGGCCTAAAAATTAATTCCTTCCCGACCTTAGCGTTCATGTCCCCAAGGACGATCTTGATATCATGCCTGGGCGCCCCGTCGTATGCTCTCTCCATCTCCTCGTAGACGTATTCCTTCGATTCGTCTTCTGCAGGGTCATGGGCCTTGATTGCCTTGCAGACGATGACTGCGTTTTCGTACTTCCTAGCTACTGCAAATCCAGTGCATTGTCAGTTCTGGTGTGACTGCTGTGAAAAATTGTGTACCGCTTCTGGCGAAACACATCCGTCCCCTTCCACCTTATCTCCTAGTGCGCTGCGATTCTCACCTCGTGCTTGTCAAGCTCTTCCACCAGGTTTTTTAGAGCCCCCGTCCTATACAGGCTCCACACGTTCCACGTCTCTATCCAAAACGCGTGTCCGTTTTCTCACTTGAGTCGTTTCCGTTTATCCGTCGGGCTTCTGATTTGTAGTGTTTGCATCGCAACCAAAGTTTATTTCCGGAGTGTGGTGGTTAACTTTACGTTCAACCCGATAGGGGGCCGCCACTCCCAGGTTAGTAAATTGGTTTAGTAAATTTAATAAAAAGAGTTAACAATTTAGTGAAGAGATAACTTTGAATCCAGTTTAGTGAAGAGAAGGTAACTGCATCCGCAGAGCAATTACCAATTGATCCATGGGGGAGCTCTTTTTATGAGTGGGCTTGTCCAGTTGGTTTATTCGAAAATATGCATAGGGCGAATAAATTCACCGCCCGCACTCATACAAGCAATCAGTGTGATAAGTGAACTACTTTCAGTCAAGGTGACAGCTCCAATTTGTCTCTTACCTTTCAAGCCTGCAATTTTGGACATTTTGCTTTGTACAAGTTTCATCTAGATTATATGTCCGGTTTGAAGGATACATGTATTTGTTTATTGTCTCAGTACATCAAAAAAGGTTTTTAGTTTGGTTTTGTAAAATCCACGGGCAAGAGATTTGACAGTGGGTATTTTAACTGAAAGATAATCATACTTGCGTCGGATGTACCGCCTGTTCGAACCACGGCCAGTTGCCCAAGTTAGAACCAAGTACGGGTTGGTGTTCTGACTTTACAAGAGCTCCGCTAACTGGAATTTCATCCGTCTAATTGTTTTTCCATTAACAAAGTATATTGCATCAAGTCTTCTTCAATGTCTTTAAAAAAGTTGGGTGGCGAACCTAGAACTTTTACAGTTGCAACTTCAGGTGATATTTTCTTTAATGAAGCCAACCCGTCAAGTGTAGACTATAGTACGCCAAAATGATTTGAACAGCCTCCAACAACTTCATGTTTTCTCTCTATAGGCTTTGATGACATTTGTCATTTATTTTGAGTGGCACTACTGCCTCCTATTTTTTGAAATTAGGCCCAGAACTTTGCGTGTCATGTTTCTAAAACTCTCTAGAAAACCATGCAACATAAGAAACTTAATATTGAAAATTGGTAAGGATAGAACTTAAAAATACTATATTGAAATAATGGTGGTAATATGAGAACTAAAGAAACACAATTCCCTTTTGGCATTTTACATAAACATTATACAATACCCATGTTGATGATATACTATGTCAGGTGGAAAATGAAAGGGAAGAGAATGGTTTTGCATTGGCTTGTATATGATATATGAATAAATGAAATTTAAATGATATTAAATGTCACCTTGGAAACGTTTTCATGCATGCAGAAATAAAAAATGATAGCTACACAAAAACTGGTGGTAAATGACTGAAACTAATGCAACCCATTCCATTCTGCTGCCATTATGCATTATGCAATTTAAGGTTTTGCACGAGGAATGCAAGATTCATTAATTAACATTGAACTAAACCTATCATTCACTTGATATAAAGTATGTTCATACATATCGTTGAAATAATAGTATGTTATACATAAATCATCATTACATTTTGAAACGATATTTAATGTTCATACAATTGACATAACATTTTGATAGAAGACTATGAAGAGAATATTAAGCTTTGCATAGGTGAATTACAGGAATAATTCCACGACAAATGTGATAAACACGACACATGTGTATATGGACTCGCCACACTATTCGGACAGCTTGTATATGATATATGAACACTGATTCCTCACAAAAATCACAAATTTATATTTTATAGTAATTTTACCTGGTACCTTTGATTTAGAATGCGTCATTACGTAATTAAGTTTCACATAAAAATCTACAACAATTTATAATATGTTTGAATTGAATGGAAAAAGATAAAAACTGTAAAGAAAAGAATATTTAGGATACATGATGAGTGGGAAGTGGGCACATTAGAACATTAGCAAAAAAGGAGAAGCGGCAGCAGAAAGAATGAGGTACGTATGAAAAGAGGAGTTTGGTGAATCAGTAAGGAATCAGATGATGATTTTAAAAATATGTGTGAGAAAGAAAAAAAAGAAATTGAAAGAAATGAAGTATATGAAAAGGGTGCTAGATCTGGAAAAGTCGACTCTTAGTGAAATGGTGTTGCAGGAACTGAATGAATATAAATGTTGGGTATATGGAGTTAAGAAGACTGTTAAGTATGAAAGAAAGATGATGATGGATGATGAGGAGAGACTTGAAGAAAAAGTGTATGTGAAATCAGTGATGGAAATAAGTAAGGGGGATTATAGAAATAAGTGGGTCAGGGATATATGAGGATTGTATAAGATATGAATAGAGTGAGGGAAGTTATGAATTGTGAAGCTGAAGTAGAATAAACGTTGTGGAATATGGAAGTACATGAGACACATGAAAGAATAAGAATGAGTCGGTACACTAGGAAATATGAATGTTTAATAGTTGAACGTATTTTATCAGAGTATTTGAGATTAGAAAGGAACATGAAAGAAAAAAGGATGGTAACCCAGAATACGACTGGTAGCGAGGAATTGGTAAATAAGTATTGGATGAATTACAGTATGGAAAGAAGTTGTATAATATGGGGGAAGGAAGAAGAAACATTGGAACATTGGGTATACGGATGTGAGTAAATTCTGTGATCGGATGAACAAAGGATGATTGCAGATAATTGGAGGGTGCCACATGGGGTATGGAATAAGGGACACAGAAGTATTGGAGAGAACAATGTGTGAGCTTAATCAGAGGACGATGTGAATGTGATGAATGCTGGTGGAAAATTTATGTAGTGGAAATGATGAAGCGATGCAATATGGAATGAATGTGAATAGAATCATGGATAGAGGGGTCAAAAAGAGGATGCGGGGAATTGTAAATAAGGTGAGGATATGTGAAAAACGTTTTTGTTAGGGGTTGTGAGACATAGGGATGGGAAAAAGGGAAGAGCAAAGGAAAGGGGAAAAGATAATAAAGAGAAAAAGAGAAAAAAAGACGAAAGGTTACCTGTACACAATGCGGGACTGAGTTAGAAGGGATTGAATGGGAGGGAGGAGAATAAAACATGGATACGTGGATTGTCTAAATTTTTTATATACAGAAGGCTCCAGGGAGGAAATAATGAAGAAAGTTTTACGGGAGGCTGTGTGAATAAAACAGAGGCATGATATAACTAAAATCATTTTTGTAAAATAATTTTCGTTACATATCATTCTTAATTTTCTTATGTAGTTTTATTATTTTTGTATTAATGTTGTTGATTGCAACTTGGTAAATTTTGAAATGTTAAGATGTAAAATAATTATGCTAAACAAGGTTATTATTAATATATTCCTTTTAGATGGTTATTACAAAAGGAACACCATAAGAAAGCGAAAATCATTTTGAAAAAAATCGCTAAAGAAAATGATACTCAACTGAAAGCGTCAGTGTTAAAAGATTTTGCACGTTTAAAACGTCAAGCGAATGATGATATCGAACAAGCTGAAATTCTAACACAATCCACTGATTCATTCCTGAACGTATTTCAATCAAGTGCATTATTTTGTCGACTGGTCAACTGCGCGTTTGCTTGGATGAGCTGTACGTTTGTCTATTATGGTCTAACGATGCATTCGGTGGGAATATCTGGGAATAAATACTTGAATTTTATTCTCGTAGCGCTAATTGAAATACCAGCGTATATGACTGCTTTTGTTTTACTGGATAGGATAGGAAGAAGATGGTCACTGGCCTTATCGTTTATATTTAGTGGAGCTGCTTGTCTTGGATTTGTTTTTACACCGGCTGGTATGTTTAACTTATATTTAATATAATTGTACTTTTTTATTAAATATTCCTGCCGGTTTCGTTTTAAGGCTTCATCGTTAGGCTCCAATATTAAATTACATAATAATTACAAAAAAAATTATTTAAATCTATCTTACATTTTGAATGAAATTATCGATAGAATACTATTTGTTAGTATTCAGGGACAAATCCAATTAAGGCACTACTGTAGAGTGCTAGAGATTTCTTCTAGTCTTAATAGAAAAGTTCTTGGCGACTATCTTGTTAGAAATTAGCCGACAACCAAGAATGACTGAAATCCACGACAGGACGGACTGCAAAATTGTCCTCCGCCGTAGGCAAATACTGGATTCGAGGAATTCATGCATAGGGGTCTTCTTGAGTAATCGAATTGAAAAGTTCTTGGCGACAACCGTGTAAGAAATTATCCGAAAATTTTTAACTGTTTTAATTTACGTACAGATTTAAATAATATACAGTACCCAATTTACAAACTAATTTGCACCAATTGAAGCAACCCCGCCTCTACCTCTATTGGTAACGTTAAGATCTGATTATTCTATTACTTGAGGATAATAGATTTTTTTGGCAGGTGAGTAGACACATTTTAAAACAGATTTTCTAGAACTATAATATGGCCTCATATGAAATTAGCATTACATATTTTTAATGCTCCATTGCAGTGCATGTGTAGTGAGTGTGTAGAGCAAGGCTGAATAACTTCTATCCAATTTATTTTTCATTGGTTGTTGGAATGGCTAAGTGTATACAAACTACATGCACTAGTCACCCATTTTGTCCATAATTGCTCTCTCGCCAATTAGGTTTAGCAAAGTCACTTCATTAAAGCAAAAACTAAAGTTGGTACATATTTGAAAGATGGAAACCATTTTAAAACAGATGGTGGCAGAAACATCTTTGGATTAGAAGGTTGCTAGAAAACTTGTAACTAAATTTGTTGGTAAACCTATGACAATAAATCTGGAAAAAATGTTGTACGATTAAGATATCTCTAACGGTGTTGATGGAAAGAGCACATGAAATAGTTGAGTATCTTTGCAACATTGCATAATGGTGAAAAAGGTGTTCTTAGTACTGAGGGTAAAAATAGAAATGAATAAAAAAACGAATGCTCTCCTGATTAAACTAAATAGAACAAATAAAAGTCAGAGATAAGTTAAACGTGTATATATTAAATAAAGAGATGCCAGTGTCTAATATGAATCTGGAAATGCTGCTAGAGATATACCATTCAATTCATAATTGTAATGAAATCACCTTTCTAAGATCGTTCGTAGGACGTATAATATATCTTTAAGGGTCAAAAACTGAAGAAGCTAAATTTTGAAAGCTTCGCTGGAACGTATTCTTTGCAAGGAAAATGAGATAATAACATCAAAATAGTAAGCATAAGGTTGAAATCTAAAATCTTTGGTTTACAATGGGTCTCACAGGAGGATTTTGCTAAGAGGCCTTCCCCGATAGTTTGATACTTATGGCAGAGATTCCTTTACATATCAATATTGTGTTTTTACATTGAGTGAATCAAATATAAGCAAAGAATTACAGCAAACATTTATCAAGGACAAATGTTACGATTTGTTTCGCCGAATGCAAAAACTAAAGTTATACATGAGTTTGATGTATTTTGATTCTAGGATGAATCTAGGAAACATCCCAATCATATGCAATTATTTATTTCTAAAACAGGAGAATATATAACGCAGCCACTGAAAATTCATGTTCTCGAAATATCCAAAAAATGATAGCAACAAGTCTCCGCATTCAAAATAACCGGACCTTATTTTGCCTTCTTCCTGGGAAATTCCGATGCAAATGATCCAACGAATAAACGCTTTGGGGATTGAAAAGTATCAATACTGCTGCGGGGTATAATCAAGTAAATTTAATATATTCTTATCCAATTTGTGATGTCATTTACATATCACCATCTTTCAGTTTTCAAAGATTTCCTTGTCAAGTTTAAATTGGTTAAGACAGTTATATATTTATTATATTGTTATATACTATGTGCAACAATATGTTATTTCAAATTTTTTGTTCTAGGTAATGCCGATATAAAACTGGGACTTTTCATGTTTGGTAAATTTTGTGCGACAATATCATACGCTACTATCTATTTGTATACGGCTGAAATGTTTCCTACAGTATTGAGACATTCATTTATGTCGACCTGTTCCATGTTTGGAAGGATTGGATCGATGATTGCTCCACAAATTCCATTATTGGTAAATATTTTATAATTGAAACTAATCAAAGAGTTTTCTCTTGCAACAGTCTCTATTGTGAAATCTACCGGGTCAATTTTCAGCAATAAAAAAAATGTTCGAAATATATAAATATACTTTATTAGTAACACTCTGTATATTTTTAGATACTTTGATAGTTCTTACAATACTCTTTAAAATGATAGACAAAGTGATGAGTCTGTTTTTACCAGTTCCCTGAAACCTAACAAATAACAAGTTAGTAAATCTCTAGGGTCACATAAGTAAGACATAAAAACTTTGCAGTACCACATGCGGAGAAAGCTTGTAGGAGCAAATATGTGGCACTTTAATGAGATCTAAATGTCGGTACTATTGCAAATTAATGAAGCCGTTCCAGACATTGGAAGGGGCTCAAACTGATCAAACATATAATTGGGCCAAAAATTCTATTTAATCTTTAATGATGATACGGGAAATTTGCTGGATTAGCACCGTCCTCTACATCCAGTACTGACTAATGCTTCAAAGGTGCCATTTAAATAAATATTCCCATACACATAATGTTCACTATTTTAATATTGGCTAACAGTAATCTCACTACAGACGACAAGATCGAATACGGTATTAAAGAATATGGTATTAAAGACTAAGAAAATTTAATTTTATAAAGATAACTACTCGAAGGAAAACTTAAAGATTGGGATTAATCAGGCAGATTGAACAATACTTTTCAGTACAAACGACGTAAACAAAAAAGTAGTCATTTTTTATGACATTATCAACAAAATATTAAATGATACTGCACCATTTGAAAGTCAGAAACTCAAGAAAAGGACAAATAATTGGTACGACAACGAATTATGCCACCCAGCTCAAGAAAGGGATAGGATCTTTAAAAGAGCAATGTTTACAAACTCATCAAGTGATTGGATTTGTTAACGTACAAGTGTAACGAATACAAAAACGGAATAACGCGAAGGAAAAAAGAATATTACAATAAAATGATAGACAATAATAAACATAACTCAAAAGTTATGTGGAGAACATTGAATAATATCTGGGAACCAAAACAAATGATATTGTAAAAGCTATTCATTTTGATAATGTAGAAGCCAGTGATGATCAATAAAAAGCTGATCTATTTAACTTGTTTTTCAAAAATAGCATAGAAAATCTAGGACTGTTCTCAAAGCAAAATCAGCTCACCTGGTATAAATCAAGAGATGAAAACAAAATTTGACATAAAGAGCACGACATTAAAGGAAGTACAAGAAATAATAAGAAACTTTGAAAAGAGAAATTCTACAGATGATGTTTCATTACGTATAATAAACGATGGAGGCTATTATATACAAGAAAAAATTATGAATATTATAAATTGCTCAATTGAAAATACTACTTTTCCGAAAATCTAGAAAACTTCAACAATTATTCCCATACCGAAAGTAAAGAATACCAGACTCGTAACAAAAGTAAACAATAAAATTTCTAAACCAGCTTCCATACATATAGGAGTACCTCAAGGAACCGTCTTAGGACCGCTCCTATTTATGATGTACATCAACAACATTCAACAAGTCTCAAAAGAAGCGGATATATATCTATATGCAGATGATACTAAGCTAGCAGTTACTGCACCTAATGTAGAATCAGCCATAGCCAAAATGCGGACTGTGTTACAACGTGTTGAGGAGTGGTTAATTATAAACTCATTGTTAGTAAATACAGAAAAAACTAAAAAAATATCTTAAATAAAAAAGATGAACGTCCAATTAAGAAACTAAAAATCAACAGAAATGCAATAAAGTATGTAAATTCAATTAAATATCTGGGAATAAGAATTGACAACAAATTAATCTTGAACGAAAAGGCTGAAATAGTAATAACGAAGTTGTGGAATAAAATAAATTATTTTAGACGCAATAGCAAAGAATTAAATATGTGGTCAAGTAGAAAGTACTTGTTTTGTTTTTGTTTTTTATTTTGTTGATATAATATATATATTTTTTAAATTTTATTTTATCATATAGTAATTTACTATTTACTTTTTTATGTGGTTTTAGCATTAAGGATAAAATGTATTGAATTACAATAAATCTACTACTACCAGATACTAAATGTGATATTTAGCTAGAGCTATGTGCTAACCGACACTACCCATTTGTCTGTTATCCTAATCGACTTCTAAGATAATTAAAACCAGCAGATCGAATGTTCAATTACAAGATTGTTAGATACAGTTATCACTAATAAATAAATCAAGCATTGTTTTATATAGCATATAGTAATACTAGCAATTAAGAATTTATGAAAGATCGGTTGATGAAACGGACTACAATCTTTTTAATTAAGCCTAGAGTAGCATAAAAATCCTTTCATATTTATTTGGATTCATCTATTTGAAGCTATAAACCGCCGTTATCAACGTGTCGTAATTCCTTGCTCTTGTCGAAGACGGCAGACTATAAGACTTGTAGAGCTCGATCTGCTTATTGCTTTGTACCAGCACCATTCTCGTAAATTAAGTGTTTAAATATATCATAATTGGCATCCGCTCTTAGAAAAAATCCAAGATCAAGAGGATCTCGTATAGTTTGATTCGATGATAATGAAGGTGTTTCGCTCAAAAGAGCTTTACCAAACTTATCAATACTCATGTTCTTTACTTTTGGACGGTTTTTACCAGCTAAACTATATATACGCCTTCTCTTAATTCCTCTTCGATTGCAGCAATTTCATTTTTATCAGTATACGTATTACCAGAATCTCGCGCTGTATGAATTAAAGCTAAACGATCAACCGATTCATTAACATTGTTCCAATACATGATAGGAAATTTCTGATGTTCTTGATTAACATGCATCTCGAAGCGGTCTATTCTGTTACGTTTTAAAGAACTACCTCGTTTCCGGCTGGGGGGCGATAATGAACGAGATCGCCTTGTCGGCGTTAATACAGCAGAAGGAGGAAAATCAATGGCATTTGAAAAGAGTTTAATGATTTGTCTATATTTCAATGTGCAACCTTTATATTAACCGTTTGATTAATGCTAGCACAATACAATGCCAGAGTAGCACAATACAATGTATTTCTATTTAATAGAATATAACACAGAGTCGAAACGAAGTAAAAACTCGAAAAGGCCTTTTGTACCCAGACATGTTTTGGTATTTATAGTTACAGAACTTCTTTAATTAACATTCCACCATTACCGATAATTCACTTGCCAGTCTTGACATTATACCTGAGCCAGAACACGTTCTGTCATAATCTTCGGTACAGCAATTCGCTATTAAATCTTAAACAAAGAAAGCTTTAGATGTATACAAATCATTGCATGTATCAGCAGAATGATCATCACTTGGTGGTGTTGTAGTCAGAGTATTATAAGTAAATTCCTCTTGACGTAATGTTAACCGCGGTGGTGGTAGTATATCCAAACTTTACCGTTTCGTGTTCGGTATAGCAATTTTTCTTGAATACTGTTTGCTTCTTGAGGATAATACTGATGGCAATATAGGTTTTTTTCTTAAATCCGTTACCTTGGCCATCTTCTTTAACCTGCAAATTCCATCTTCTTTAACCTTCTACAGGTATATCCAGCGTTGACTAATGCATCAAAAATTTAATTTAAATAAATATTTCCATACACATAATGTTCACTATTTTATTATTGTCCAACACTAAACTCACCACAGACAGCAGGTAGATACTAAATGTAATATTCAGCAACAGCTATGTATTTATTTGCCATTAAGCCCAATTGTCTGTTATCCTAATCGGCTGCTAAGATAATTAAAACGAGCTTATCGAATTATTTTACCATTATTTTAATACATTTTATCAAATAAGTAATCGAAATGGTGAATGTTTCGAACTCTACTCGGCAAAAGTGACCGCGAATAGAGCCCTAAGCATTCACCAATATTTAAATACATTCTACAAATAAGAAATTGCAATGGTGACTGCGCAGGACTCTACGGAGCAAAAGAAGTCAATGAACCGGAAAAAATCGGCTGTTTCCCTCTAATGATTTTAATTTAAATATGATTTAAATTAATATGCGTGTGCAAACGCATTCTTGAACTCGCTGCATATGTTTCTGAATAAAATTTCCATTCAAATCAGGTTGCTAATATTACGGTTCATTGGGTTTATATTAATTCAGCAACTAACTGATTTCTGTCACATATTGAATTAATTATAACTTTTATTTTAGGCGAGAATTTCAGAAACTCTACCGCTGATATTATTTGCCGCCATGGCATTAGCCGCTGGATTATTATCATTCCTATTTCCTGAAACGCTGAACGTGAAATTACCTGATACAATTGAGGAGGCTATATGGATTGGAAAAAGCCGTGAAATCATTCCGCGCGACGAGGAGCATGCATTAAAAATTAAACTAAATTGTGAGAATAATTGTGATATTCTGATTGATTGAAAGAGTTCTAGGATCTCCTTTAGATATTAGCACCTGCTATACTCTTATTTTCCTATAGATGTATAACAATATCTAATTTATTAGTTATGAGAGTCTTTAGGAGTCAAAAACTAGCAACTTTATAATTACAAGTATGCAAGTTACCCACAAAAGTTGGCCTGTTTTTTTATCTTGCAAAACTTCATTAAAGTTCGCCAGCGACTATACAGTACTTAAAGGTTTGGGGTTAAAATATTTGCTACTAAAGGTAGCAAGAAAATTTTAAAGTCCGAAATTTCAACCATAAGAAGGCGTACTACGAGGTCCTAAAATAAAAATTGGCTTTATGGCAGAAACTCCCTACACATGGTATAATTTTGTTGGTGCGGTTGAAAAAGACTGCCTAACCTTAAAACATTGTTTAAGCCTTTTTGTCGCTTAATCACCTTCATTTTTGTCATGTCTATTAACGAAGATGGTCGTTTCCTCCTTCCCCATTAAACAAAGTGGTGAAACACCTCAAAACACCACATTGCTTGTCGCTGTAGGTCTTATATTCCAATTATACTGGCTATCCATATGCGCATTGCTTTATATATGATTGTTTTTAATTCGACCTCTATCATACAGACTAAAGTTGGTTTCTTAAACTCCCTTTCTATTGCCAATAAAATGAAATAACTACACAAACATTCGTATACATGTTCAATTTTGTTATGGCTCACATCCAGCTTGGATCTACTTGGTTTTGTTATGATGAAGATTTTTTCTTTTGAATCTCTATGCTTCTTCCTTGAGAGGCTGTATAACCATTGCATACCGCTTTAAAAAATCTAAAACAAAAATCTGAAACCGTGCTGCACCGTAAACGTAGCATAAAATGTTGAGACTAATTTCACATCCAATATCCATAATTCGTCTTGATTATAATAGAAAACGGTGTCTATTTTCCTGTCTTTTCTATGCTATGCTGACCTGCACCATGATGTTTGGATGTATTTCCTTAAAATTCAGTTATGCTGCTCTATGATGCTGCTAACTTGCTCCATTTCCATATATTCACTTAAAATGCAATTCAGGTTCGAGTTAGTCAAGTCAACGAATTATGCATGTTTGTTCTATTCATTTGTTTCCTCCATAACCTGATTAAAATGTAGCGCTGTCAACAAAGTTCTTTTGAAACACTTGTTGTTCTGCACGCGTTGTAATGTGGCTTGTGATGTGTTACACTAGTTAAATCGTGAGCAGTTTCATATAGATGTTTTGTAGGAATTCTTCTTGAAGTCCGTAGTCTTTCCCATTCGGAAATGGCGATGATTCTTTTCAATTCCTCTGGTATTCAAATAAATCTTGTGGTTGATATCAAGGAGCTCCGTATAGAATCAAAAATATAAAGTATATCATCTAGGTCTGTTATTTAATGTAGAAATTTGCATTAGTGCATTAGTAGATATGTCAGCATCATCAGAGGCTATCAAAAATATTTAAATACATTTAATACAAGACTAAAACTATGCATTTCAAATATCCTTTGTATATAACTAGTAGTGGAACACCGAACGAAATTTTTAAAATCTAATTAAATTAACTTACTGAATTGTAACGTCAGCAGACATATTTATGTCAATATGGTATTTAAGAAAAAAGAATTGACAGTTAACTGAAAATTGGCGCGCCATATATATGACGTTAAATTGATATTAATTCAAATATTCAACTCTGTGAATATGTATAGGCTTTTTGCAGAAAAAGTGGATAACCACGATGTTCTACATACAACGCCGTAAATTAGAGACTTTTCAAACCCACGAAAATTCAAAGATTACAAGTATACAAATAAAAAAATACATCACTAATAATTATAGAATCACTAAAAATTATCACCAAAAATGTTTTAAGAAACTATTACATTCTACTATTATATTCTAAACAAAACAAGCTGAAACTAAAGCAACATAGCATATATTAATCTACAAAAACGTAGAGACCTCTCAAAAACGTGATGATGTAGAGATATCTACGGAAGCACTAAGGTAAATTTCTGTATTGAATTAAAGAGTTATTCGATAGTTTTATTTTTGCTTCTCTCATATTGTTATGTAATATCTTATGGTTTAATTTGGCGAGCTGTCCTTTCAGTTTCGCAATTTGTTTGAAGTACCTTACCATTTTTAGGTCCTTATTCCTCATCCAGCAACTATTATGCTCTGATTTGCTCCACGTCACCAATCTTCACTCTTTCCTCTCGAGTCGTCATTGTTGCTTCTCCATATCACGTTGTCATCACAGGCGTTTGAAATAAGTTGTCCGTTTGCCTACGTAGGTGCCATAAGTACGGCAACAGGTCACTTACGGCTGCCCTAACATTTTCCATTTGCATTTCAAAATAATATAATTTCACAAATACGTAAAAGTACTTTTTCTATTATTAAATATGACTACCGATATTTATGGTGTATGTTATTTTTATTAAGTATGTTATAGTTTTTAAAGGAGTACACAACAAAGATGTCTAATTCATTTTTGTTAGATGTATAAAGTTAATATTATATGTACCATTGATTTACCATTATCAATTTTAATAATGTACTTATTGTAGATATATTTGTTATAGAATATTAACTGAATTATTACTTTGATTTTTGAAAACAAATAATAAAATTTAGTTTTATACTATGAGTTTTTAATTTACTTTCAGTGGCATTAATATGCCATTAACACCTTATTTGCTTCTCTTTCTCCATCTTTAATCGTATCCTTTATTCTCAGTTTTGATTTTCTTTATTCTACCAGTGTCTATGTTTATTAAGTTCAATTCAATCCTATATATGACCTCGTATCAACTTTTCGTTTCCTTAAACGTCTTCATTAAGTGGGTTGTAGAAGAGGGACGAGAATTTACTTGTTGAGGATTAGAAGCATGGAATGGAAGTGGAGTGAAGAGATAATATTCATAGGATACGGGAGATTTTGTAAATGATTGTTTCAATCGATAATGATCAGTCGAAAGCAGTAAACACTGGACAAAAAAGAGTTTGTTGCTTGGTCAATATTTATTTGTTGAACTTATGTATTTTTGACACTGTTTCCGATTATGTCAGAAATTCCCTCTCCGCCTTATATATTCTGTAGTACTTTGGTATTACTAATACCACGAAGTTGCAATTACCATCCAGATAGTTTCTGCTACATTTTTTTTTTGTGGGACGTATAGCGAAAGCTCAATTAGTACCTGTGACTTTTGTGCGATGTTACCTACACGTTCAATTGTATCTATGGTCTTATCAGCGATTCTATTTAATAACATTCGTTCAAAGTTTCGCTCAGCAGACATACCTATATGATATAGGTCTCTCGGCGGTGTTCCTTTTCATTGTTTTTGTATTAGAACACAGTCTTCCATTTTGTTGCAACCTTTCCTTTAAACAGAGTGACAGAGTAACTATTTGGAGTAGACATTCTGGTTTGCTTTCTGCATGGGTCCTGATTTAATCAGAATCCGGTTCTTTTCGCGGTTCATTTATTGCAACTGATTTTGTTAACTCTTCTTGATCAAACTGCTTTATTTTTGTAGGATCTGCGAATATGCCTCTTCTGGGTGTCTAGGAAAAAGAGCATTTATAACTTTGTCAGGTTTATTAGGTTTGGGTATTCTTCCCTGAAGTTTTTTGTTACAATATTCTATGGGATTACCTAGGGATTATCGTCAATATCAGCTAAGAGTTTATTCCTGCTTCTCATTTTGCTACGTTTGATCTTCATTTTCGCCTTATCCATTTCCATTTTCAGAGATTCATTTTCTCTCTAGCAGCGAGTACAGCATCCAGGTTTTCTACACAACTATCACTGCCGAACCATTTCAACTTTGTCTGATTTTGTCGACGATATTTTCTGCTACACTGATAAAAAATCATGTGAGCTATATTTTGGATAAAAAACACGTGATTAGAACAGACCCTGAGGCTTTCATAGTTACTGTAATTCACGTGTAATACTGTTAATTTATTGGCTGAATAGATTTTGTCACATGAGATTTGCAATACCAATGGTTTGGAGAGAACCGAAAGATAACTCCACGGACTGTTATTTTTGTACAACGAAAATATTAGACATAACATCTAAGACTGGACATACGATTAAATATCCTAATTTTTCCTCTGCTATAAGATCAGTTCTCATAGTACACAGTTTCCAATTCCACTACCACCAACAACATGAGAATTAGAAAAAAGGTACTATTAATGTTGATGGTTGTGCAAATTAGTCGTCTGCTGAAGAAAGGAGAGACCTAGACTTTTTAGAATACACTAATACTGGATTAGACTAATTCATCAGTCAGAATTAAATCATCTCGTTCGTGATTTAAATTTATCCAAGAATCAAGCAATTCTCATATCACGGCTGAAAGGATGAAATTTTTACAGCGTGGTTTCCGTAACTGACATTGTGACTTTGAATCTTTCTTCCTCCAGTATACGGCTTTGTTTACTGTAATGATGTGAAATCTTTACTTGAAGCTTTTGGATGTACGCACCATTCTAATGAATGGCATCCTTTTATAGACTCCACAAAACGTAGTTTGAAATCAATCCTTCATGTTGGAAATAAGCATCCATCAATCACTTTAACTCAAGCAGCTCACCTGAAGGATACTTGTATTGGATATGACTCAGTATAGTAAATATTTGTGGCGTATTAAAAGTTACTTGGTTTACAATTTGCGTATACTAAGTTTTGTTGCTTCTTGTGTAAGTGGGACACCAGATAAGGGAATAGTCAATATCTTAAAAACTGTTGTCAAACAGAGGAAGATTGATTGACTACAGGGGAGACGAACGTTGTGAATCCAGCTCTACAAAACCAATAAAAGTACTTTACTACCCGATTATACATTAAACTAGATTTAATGAAATGTTCCGTTAAAGCAATAGATCGTGATTGATTGGATTTAATTTTTTTAAAAACAAGATCCATAACCATAGTGATGCTAAGATAAAGAAAGTATATTTGTTGGTCCAGATATAAGAAAACTAATGAATCATTTAGAATTCGAAGACACTTTGAATGACTTTGAGGTTGCTGCTTGGAAATATTTTAGAAATGTTGTTAAGAAATTCCTTGGAAATCATAAGGCTGCAAAGATCTACAAGGAACTTATAAGTAGGTCTCTTAAAAACTATGAAGCACTTGACCGTAATATATCACTAATGTTCTACTCCTTACATTCTCAATCTCGATTTTGCTCAACCAATCCAGGGCCTATGAGTGAAGAATATGGTGAAAGGTTTCACTCGGAAATATCCACCATGCAGTCACATATTACCATAGGAAGTAAATGATATCTGAGAATGATACCTGACTTTTGCTGAAATTTCAAAGCCGATGGATCTACTGCAGACTACACGAGAAACTCCAAACGAAGCAGATTTTAGGTATGTAGAAATTGCATGTATGTATAATATTGCTATAACAATGCAATATTATACATACGTAGCAGGAACTATAAGCACAAGGAATTGCCCGACTCTATGATCATCACTTCCTCACCTGTATTTGCACATGCGCAAAATCCAAGATGCGCATGCTGGAAATTTGAAATTTGGCGGAAAATTTGAATTTTGACAGTTGTAATTGAAAAACTGGCGGGAAATTTGAATGTTAGTCCGAAAAAATACCTAGATTAAAAGAAACTAGATTTGTCACTAGATTCAAAAATTTAAGAAGAAGGCATGACGCGCGGTTGATACAAATGGAGGTTAGAGTATGTAAACAAACAACACTCGGTTGTCATTATCATCATCCTTGTCGTCGCTCATAGGGCTTCGCATATTATCGTTCGGATATCTTTGTATGTGGGAGAAGATTCTACCAGGGTTGGTATAGGAAATTAATATACAGGGGTGATCAAAAAAATTAAATCTCCATTCCGAATAACATCACAATCCGATTTTAGTCAAATAAAGATTGAAGGATATTTAAGTAAAACCATTTTCATATTTGAAATGAGTGTCAAAAATACTATGAGATACAGCTATAAGCATTATTGTTCAAATAGAAACCTAAAGTTGATTATACAGTGAAATCTTATTGTTCAAACTAACGCACATCTAGCGCTGTAATCTCCCAGCTAATCCCTCAGAAGTTCCGGATATTACGACTTGCGGAACGGCATGTTCCTAGTTTTGCTTCCACAGTATAGTGAGCTGTAGGCTTATAAAACAAGATAACGGAGGTAAAACAATAGCAACAAAAGCGAACTGTGTTGCAATGTTATATTGTGCTGAACCAAGCTTTAAAACATACAGACGTCGTATTAAAATACAGTAATGTTATTTACAATTAAATTACTAAGATCATGTGATTACATAACTTCATCATGGCGCATTTAAAGGCACCTGCGCAAACTTCGACTTATAAAACGTAACTGACTGACAAATATAAGATTTGTATCAGACAAATTATGAATTCGCATTCTCTAGAATAGAATGATATATAAGTGGTGGTTAATTTCTATAATAATTCAATAGATTGTTTTGATTTATTGCAGTATCTAAATTTGGAAACCGGCTATACTCAGTTTAAGTAACAGTGAATTATTTTATATTAAACGGTCCAAAAGGAATTATTGCTAAAACAATTAAACTTGGATATTGTGAAGTAAAATGTCTTTTTATCATATTAACTGAGTTGTAGAATTTTGATATGACTAAATTTATGTATGCTTACTTTCCGAGTTTTCTTACCCTTAAACAAGCACAATTATTTCTGTAAATAGAAAATGTTTCGGTAAAAATAGTAAAACTGAATATTATACTCCTGAACAATAGTTGTTGATTACTCTGTCGTCGACCACGGCTTTAAAAAAACCACCTTGTTTATCGAAAATGCTACTAACTCCGCAGCATACTTAGTTGCTAACACTGAGGCATGCTTTTGCTATCTCCTTTTCATTCGTCCAGCCGTGGACTGAATGACGTTGTATTGGAGTTTCTGTCTTCCCTGAAACGCCTATTCTTTGTATCAATCTGGCTATTCAACAACTCCCTTATTCCTTATTTACTCCCTTATTCCTGGCGGCTGCATACTGCACGTATGCAACAAATCGCTACGAGTCATCTGGCACAAATTTACTTCATTGATGGAACATATTTCATGTCTCAGCACCATCCTAATGTCTAGTGTAGGGCTGTTCTACTTTCCCAGTTTGCCATATTACTTCCGTTTTTGGCAGCGCAAGGCTAAGTTTATGGGTCGATTAACCACCCAATTTGAGGACTCTTTTTTAGGAATTTATAATTTGGTGTTACTAAAGAGATAAGTTTACCTTAAAGAATAGTAGGAATAATTTACAGAAATAATTGTTTAAAATGTACTACCTTTTTTTATAAATCATGACAATGTGATTAATCTGATCTAAAATTTATCATAATTTTAATTTTCATATTTTACTGAACCCAATGAAACCTCAGCATTATATAAAACCGTTATCATTAGAAACCAATTTATGATGTAAACAAGTTTTTTTTTCCCCGAAAGCTAAAATTATTCCGTAATTTTATCGACTTCGTGAACGAATTTATTGACTTTCAAAGAGAGTTTATGGATGTTCTTTCTATATAGGAACGAATGCCAAAATAGAAAATCAATAACAGTCAATCTGAAAATAACGACGGCACACGCATACTCTATTTACAGACATATAAACATATTATTCAATTTTACGTTTAAAACTTTTATTTAACGATTCTCTTCACGCAAGGACTGAAGAGAAAAATTGCTTGAACATAATTTCAAATTTTATGCTCGTCGTAAATAAGTTTTTTTCTTCTCATTTCGTGGAAATGCTAAATAATTACTATTTTTAGTCCATTTGCTCTTCTTGATGACTTTGTTAATTTACATATAACCTATTTTTGTTGTCTGTTACAGTTTATTTGCGTTGATCAGTGCTTCTAAATTTATTTACTGGTATCTTAAGTCACTAAATCTGACTAATTGCGTTAATAATTGCGATACATTATACAGAGCAGACTCCAGCTATTTACAAGACAAGATTCCACCTGAACAGGCAGGTTTCACCTAAACAGGGAAGTATAAAACAGCTTATTGGCCAGAAACTGTAATACACCCATACAATTTTATTTTATGGAGTACTAAAAGGCCCTTGACAGTATCAGTGGCAGCGATTGTGGCCTATATTGACTAGTGCGGGCATCCGTGGTCACTTAGAAACGCTAATTGGAAACATCTATGAAACACAACAATTAGAATAGAACAACTATAGTAAATATGATACAAGGCTTCTCTTGGAAAACTAGGAAGGCGGTGGGTCAATCGGAGGCATGAATGTAACCAGCCTCCGTGATGCTCATGAGATGATATTCGAGCACATGATATTAACTATTTAATACACTTCTTTTTAAGTAGCTATTTAAAAAAAAATTATAAATCCAATGTGCAGCATGAGCTTCGTGTAAATCTGGCAAAAACCAAAATCGTGATCGTCGACTAGTAAACAACGCTGAGTAAATAGGCCTGATTTAGAGGTAGTGAATTCTTCCACTTATATTTGAGAGGCATGATTGATAGGTCAGGATTCGAAGAAGGATTCAGATGGCTCATTCAGTTGGGTAGAACAAAAATGCCAGCATTGACAAGCCTATGACTAAATCTTCATATCAGCATGGCCATTAAAATGAGTTTGGTGAAATCATTAATGTTCTTGTCTGCAGACCTTCCGTGTGCTGATAAAAGTGGAGTGCATACTATTGAGAGGTGCCGCTGGAGGAAAATGCTCGGTACTACACAGATAGAAAAAAAAGTACATGAATCCTAAGTTAAGTAAATCAATCGCAGCGCCTGCTCAGCACTGTATATCATAGGAACAGTACCTTTTTAGAGAATATCGTCAGAGCCGATAATATAAAGAAACGGTCATAGTGCATGGAAATGTTTACGCGGCAGATTACCAGTACAATGGATCGATGCCGCTAAGAACTGTTTGATACCAATCTTAGTGTGCAAACAACTATTAACCGAGAGAAATTGAGGAATCTTCAACACGCATTTTCCAAGATGGCAGTATATTGATGTCACATGATGAGTCTTATAATTTTGTCCCATGATGATAAAATTTAACACCGATTTTAAGAAATTGTTCCTCTGAATTCTTGTCTACCTGTACACTGATTTTGCTTTAGAGAAAGAAGCCAACGACTAATTAACCTCTGGTATAAATGTATTCTCAACATTTTTTTTTAAGTACATTGGACAGTAATACTGGACAGTACTAAAATACTACAAACTGTAAAGACGTATGAGAGTGTATTGTAATTTATATGTCAGGTTGCATATGTTAGATGTATCACATATTAGAAACCAAGGGCTAAATGGATCTAAGAAACCAATGACCAAGGACCATAGATATACGGCATGTTAGAAAAGGTACAACATTCAGCGAATTTAAAAAAGGACTCCTAGAAATTAAAAACAAAAACTGCTGGGTAGACGAGGTAGAAATTAATTAAATAAAGTATGAAAGTACTTCTTCGCATTTCCTCACAAATTCTAAACAAGTTGGATTTAGAGAATTATACGAACGACAAACTACAAATCATGAAATCAATCACTGATGAATCATGGATGAAATCACTACTTATACATAAATATTGTAACGAGGCAATTTATCCTCGTTCCTACTTAGTTTGATGTTATAAAGATTGAGCATTAGATACTCACAAATAATGTAAATACTTCAAGATAAATAGATGCGATAAAATGTTTAGCGGCATGAGTAAGATAGAAAACGGTCAGACAACCACTGGCAAACTTTCCAGATATCCGTTTTATGATCAAAACGCAGAAACAGTTATCTATTATTGATTATCCCTATGCTAGTTAATTAAATCTTAAATAAATCATTTTACATAGAGAATTAGGCACAGAACAAAATCACTCGCTCGCCTACTAATGTTGTGTGCAAACCGACGCCGCACTAATCAGGGTTAGGAACAATTAGTAATGTATGCACAGATGTGACCTGTGTCTAAACGGTTGAATTAGAGGGGAGACCAAGATGTAAATATGGCACACTAGACGTGTGAAGGAACACAAAGATTTGGTATCGGTCGCAGGAATCCCTGCTGGTTAGTTCCGCCGAAAATATAATCATGAATTAGTTCTGATTAAAACAATAAATAATTAAAATAAAGGCATAGATAAATCAGAGTGTCAGTTCTAGTTACGGGTGAGTAGTTAAATAATTAGGCATGAGACCTAGCAGTATTTGTTAGTCAGTATCTTTGATAATAAATTAGATAAATACTTTTAAGCATGTTTTTTTATAAATAAAGTAGATTAAAATTATTTAGTAACAAGTTTATTTATTGAAGTAAATTAAATAAATCTAAAAAAATAATTAAGATCACTGTGGGTTAATATAAAGATCATTGTAAAATAAATTGTGTCGCAAGACCAACATAAATGTAAGTACCTTATTTAATATGTATTGAGATGGAAATTAACAAATCTTGAACGCCATGTTCTTTGAGTTATTATTACGAAATATTTGAGAATGACGAACAATTTATTCTATTATTTTATCATGGTGATATTTACTTGTATGAACGAATATTTTATTTAATTGCATGTTTGCCTTTCTTATAACGTACCAATACATTCTTATTTAAGTTTAAACGACTATTTCATTTTTCTGCCAGAACTATAGTAGAGACTTACAACTATTGTAAATGGTTGAACGTTAGCGTTAATTGGTTAGATTAACAAGCCAAGATTAAATGAGATGGGTACGCTCAACGTCAGCAATTGTACAGTCTATTGTTTCATTTTAAACTCTACTAGGAGGCTAGGGGATAACTATAACTTCATTCTGAAGGAAATAAGTTATTAAAAACAAAAACAAAGTGCATTTGAAAGTCTAGAATTAATAATCAGTTGTCTAGAATTAATAATCGATCTAAGTACCTAATAAGGCAGAGGTGAACAAATACGCTAACACATGAAAAAATTCCCTTCTCCCGAATGTCGTTCGTTCGAGAGTAACCCCCTACTACCAAAGTAGAACTTGAAAATATAATGAAAAACTTATCTTTAAATTATACCTATGAATAAAAAATATATACCGTAGAGTAAAAATTGTAATCATCTCAACCCTCGAACTCTCGAAGACTCAACCATTTTAACGCTCGAGTGGTATTCACACCCAATGTCAGATTATAGCGAGTAATTTATTTTCCTAGAGAGAAGTGGGGTCATAGGTACGGGCAAAGACGGATTTAAGAAGGGCGCATGAGGTACGTGCCCGGGGTTCTGACTTTTTATTGGACCCTAAAGACTATACATTTTAAGATAACCGTAATAAGCAGTAGAGAACGTAGCATACTTTTGCGTCCTAATTCGCTTCAGGGTTTGGGTATT
>WYDF02028413.1:0-12900 GCA_009867245.2 Adranes taylori
AATCTAACGACGATGGTGCGTCAACATTTTCGGACAAACCATTAGATCTACAGCGATCATTTCCAGATCATATATTCGTAATATCAGGGGACTGGTTGTTAAACACGGGAATGCTTGAACATGGGAATTTCTGTATGGGAATATGGGAACACGTTTACACGGGACCACGAGAATGCCGGAACACGGAAATTTGTTCGCGAAACGAAGGTTGCGGGATCAGCTAGTTGTTTATAACAGTTGAATGCCAAACTAAGCAGTTAATAAATTAGGTGAAAATTTACCCTTGGTATAGCACTTTGCTTTACACCTACCTGTAGAACAAATACAATACGATTTCCCATTTTTAGAACTTCACATATGTAGAAAACTGATAAACTGAACTGCATAAGAATTTAAAAAAAATATTTGGTATTCTTGAGTCAAGTTGTGGTGAATAACTTTTTATTTTCTATCTAATAAAACATAGAGCACGTATCTATCTATCAATCTAACGGAGCAGGAGCATCTAATGGAGCAGGTAATCAAATGGTGTAAGTGTCGAGATGGGTTATCTTGTAGGGTTTCTGACAAAATTAGCTGGTGTCTTCGATGATGAGTTGGCCAGATTACGTAAATGTCTTGTAAAATAAATTGTGGGATTGGTCTGTACCGTTGTAAATCACTTCAGATCAATCATAAATCTGATGTTTTAAGTTGCATAGTCTATATCAATTTCTGTATTTTACGAGTCAGATCTTTACAAATTTTTAAGAGCGTGTGCAATATCAAACTTAATAACGTTAGTATTCAAAATACATAACGAGCAATAAATAATTAATGCACATTATGAAGCACTAATCCTAGATTTTTTCTATATGGTTGGTTACATGGATATAATTTTACTTTTCTAACATTAACTATAAGATATGTTTTCATCCATCTGCAAAACATCTCATCGTTATTTGCAAATAAATTCACAGTGGTATATCGGGTCATACTTTAGGGTCATTTCATTTTATTAGTCATATTATTTTATTGATTTACGATTTGATTAAATTAAATATGCTATAAATTTATTTTAGATTCATCGTAAAATTAAGTTACATAATTATAGTCTTCATCTGTTTTACGTTCTAGTGAATAATCAATTCGATTTACCGTAATGGGATTACCTAAGAATTTTTTGTAGTAAACTCGAAAATACTTTTTTGAACAATTTTACATAAATATATTGAAGAGATATTTGAAAGTAAAAGGACTAAATTTGATAAGCAAATTAACACAGACAGTGGTTAGCAGAAATCAACGTAGAAATCAACAGACAGTGGTCCTGTTTGAACTAAAAAAGCAAGTCACAAAGATCTTCTAGTTTGAAGTGCTAGGGTGTCATGTGCTATGTATTGCTAGTCTCTCCTATAATAATAAATATAATAATTTTTCTTATTTTGATATTTTCCACAACTTTCCACGAAAGTACTTAAGGTTTTGAACAAGTATGAGCTAGTGATGCTATAATTTACTTCTTGGCTAGATGAAAGCAGTATTTCAGTTGCCGAACTGAATGGCTCAAATACTTGACAATTTTGTATTATTTAAGTCTAGAAATCGCAGATGTTATTAAATCAAACTACCAACAAAACGTTCTAAGTTAAAGTATCGATTTATTTATAAAATTTCACTCTATATATATGAAACTAGTTCTTATTCAATTGTAAACAATTTGATAATTTGTGCCTTGATTTACATTCAAACATTGGACCTTGTCGAACAATTAGGTAATGTATTTTCTGATACATTTTAGTATGAACTAGTTTAATCAAATTAAATATTGTAATGCAACGTTATGTGATATTCTTATTGTTTTGATAGTAAAATATGTACACAAGTAATTTAATATGAATACAATCAATCAACATATATATAAAATTGTTTGCTTGCGTACCAATTATCACGTATGTCTTATAAACAGCTAGTAATACGTAAGTGTCCTGTTATCTATTGCTTGAATAACGTAATTTGAATAAGTTATAAGAACAGCAAGACAAAATTTATATTTTTGAGGTTGTTTTTTTAGAGACAGCTGAGAGGTACTTGCTATGTATCTAATGATGCGTTTATATTTGAGATTTGAGCACGCACTGATCCACAGAGAATGTTCAAATGTTAACGGTTATGCGCGCACGCTCGAATTGCGCGTCACTATGCGCGAATAGGTGCTAATGCGATGCGCTTGGTGACGATCTCGGGTGTATGCTCAAAGGAATTAATTGATGCACGAATGCTCAGTTTAAAGGAGATTAAACTAGCAGCGTACGTTCGCCGTGTGGACATACGTCGCATGATTTGTGGTTTAGGTTTAAGTCTACAAATTACTTATTAATCCAAATGGGAAGAAAATAGGGCGTGAAACTTATGAAAGAAAAAACTACGCTTTAGTGTTGAAGTCTATATTTTAATTTAATTCAATTAAAACTATTTTTCTATTTATCTGCCAAGGGAAGATAATAATAATATAAAATTAAATGAAACTCTACAGAAATTTTAAGTCTATATTTGAGAGCGGGACAACGAATCGCACAATAACAGATACTAAACAGATAACGAAATCTAAACGCACCATTTGTTTACGTAACCGAGACAAGCTGCTTCCAGTTATTCTAAACTGTTTGTGCGTGCAGTTGTACTCCTCTTATTCTTCTAAAAAAAAAATGTGTCAAATCTTAGTGTATTATTTTATTGTTGTGATGAGCGAAAACTAATGTTTTGATTATTCTAAATTAGATGATGTTCAAGATGCTATGCGTCTTATTTATGACGATGCCGAAAGTAATTCTATAATGAACACTATAGACGACGTAGAAGATTCTGATGAGTCAGTATCACCTGATCAAGTAGAAACGAGATCAATAGAATCAGACACTGACCATTATATTAGCGATGAGGAAGGAAATATTGCGGAGCAACCAATGAACTCATATTTTATTGGTAAGTACGATGCTTGATATTACATAATATAGTTCTTATGTAGTTTTAAGATATTATTTTTATTTTTTGGCGTTATGTATTTTTATTTTTCAATAAATATTATTTCAGGTAAAGATGTAACAGAGTGGAGCAAAATACCTTCGACATAGACAAAAATGCGTCCTCATAATATTGTAATAAAATTGCCTAGTGATTGGACAAATTGCCAAAAATGCCATAAGGGAATTAGAATGTTGGAAATTGTTTTGTTATCGACGACATATTTGCATTATTAGTCCAAAATACAAATCAATATATAAAAGTTTGGGATTACTATATTTAGCAGGCGTATTTCGAGTTGGGCATCAATGTTTATCAGCTTTTTGGGGTACCGATGGTTTAGGAATCAACATTTTTTGAATGGCCATGTGGGAAAATTAATTTAGATTTTTGATTTAGATGTCTCAGAGTTGACGATATGCGAACCAGAGCATCTCGACGTGAGCACGACAAGTTAGCAGCAGTTAGAGGGGTCTTCCAAAGTTTTGTCGATAATTGCAAAAAACATTACGCCTTTGGCCAAAATGTGACTATTTATGAAATGTTATCTGCATTTCGAGGTAGATATGCATTTCGGCAATATATTCCATCTAAGCCGAGTAAATATGGCATAAAAATCTTTTATATGATCGATGCAAAATTATTTTATACTGCCAATATGGAGTTATACTGTGGACAACAGCCTGAAGGAATTTTTAGAGAGTCAAATTCTGCAGATTCTGTTGTGATGAGTCTTTCTGAACCAATTTTTGGATCTGACAGAAACATTTCTGCAGATAATTGGTTCACTAGTTTAAAATGAGTGCGCGATTTAGAAATAAAGAAAGTCTCATACGTTGATACCGTACGAATCAATAAACGCGAGCTTCCAACAGAATTTGTTTCTCCAAAAATCCAAAAAATCTAATTAAGACGTACATTAGATCTTTTATACTACCATCCGCATTTGAATATACCGGAGCGTTTGTTTTTCTCATGAATGAATGAATTAATGATTATTATAAACTGCTTCATTTTTCTGTTAACTCTATTTGAGGCTATGCAGCCGATAACATGGCGGAAAATTACCAGTCCTCCAGAGGCTCCGTTATTGACACTTACAGCCCTGTGTCAGTCACCCCATTGATACGGACTATGCTTTCGCGTATATGACGGCTTGAGATTGAGTTGTGATGCTTAGTCTGATTCGCCGGTTTTGCTATAAAGACAATGGGTGACAGATACGCAAGCAAGCCCATTCACAGGTTGTGAGGTAGCACACGGCAAGGTAGAAGAATCGACGAGGAGGGGGTAGAAAACAACACTATAGTTGGTCTATTTTTAATTTTCTGTCGCCTGCATATAAGCAGGCCATTTAAACAGGATCAATTTATGTATGATTAACTAAACATTTAAATAATAATCTTTTCGAATCGTTTAAAGATCTAAATATGCAAATAAACATGTAGTTTCTTATCGCTGGCTATTGCAAAGTAGTAATCTGTTAAGAAATAAACAACTATAATTAAGGAATTGAAATAAATATGTTTTCTGCACCGCTTGTCTTACGATGTGTGAACATATATATTCGAATGAGCTAGAAAGAGATAGAAAGTAACTGCTAAGCTATGACTGTGTAACACAATGAATGCGTGTATGCATACGCGTGTTCTATTGATACATGCGTGAAATAAATGTAAGAGTGGGATAGAAACCATTGTGCATGATATACAGCACTGGCTCGCTGGTACTACACACAAGATGTGTGTTACTCTTCTGCTTTGCTGCTCTCCGCGTATTGCATATTATTATGACGCTATAATTTAAACTCTTGTGGGGACGGTAATTTGTGTGGAGACCATAACAGTCACAACGTTGTGTGCAGGCTTCCCCCCATTTCGTGGTGGGTAGTAAGACATGAACATGGCTCCTGGTCTATAAATAACCGCATTTTAAATCAGTTCCTAACTTGGGGCTCTGAAGAGAGGCAGCCAAAGCAACCGTAGCCGTCCACTACCCGCTCCAGCAGAGCCAGCCATTAGAAAGCAACCAACGAGAGACAAACACAATAATCGCCTTCTGTTCGTGATTTTATGAAACAAATACCGTTTTATTGTATAATTCATGTGTGCTAAATAGTTTCTTTCTTTTCATCCTATCCCTTATCACCGCATTTATATATTCACCGCTATTGCCGCTAAGCGCCGTTTTTTAATTGCACCGCCGTGCAATTAAGCTATACGTGCATTTTATGCTATACGTCGTTTTCCTTTGTTTTTGTTTATACTGTTTAATATAAGACCGCTTTTTTTGCTGCTTCGTTCATTTAACCGTTACTATTATGACATTGATTTAATTTGATATTCATATGCTGGTATTTATTTGTGCATTTTTATATTTCTTTCTCTGTTTTGTCTAAATAACGGTTTTGTTACATCTTTAATGCTGTTTCACTCATTAGCATTAAGTTTAGATTTCAGATAGCTAGCAAGAACGTGGATCTCTGATGTACTTACCCACTGAGCTTGCCCAAGTCCTCTGTAAGCGAGTGAGGACCTGAAGATCAACAACATCTGTTCAGGCATGCGGTCTCACGTTAAACTGACCTGGCGCCCGAGGACGATTTCCGAAGGCCGTTTTATTCGGTAATCTATACGACTGTGACAATTGCTAAAGCTCTCCATTAGCCTTGTCGCGTGTGGGAGTTCCGATTAGCGTATTAAATAGAGTAAGTAATATATTTTAGCATGCAGAGCAGTGGTTGCCACATAAATTTAATTGCTATAATTTTATGTCCATTATAATTTACCATTTATTTAAGAATATTAATAAAATGAAATGTTATTTAATAAAATGAATAAAAATAAAATGTTTAAAAAATATTAATATAAATAAAGCGTTACTGTTTTTTAAACAATTTTGAAATAGTTTCTTGAAACTGTTTTTTTCAAATAGTTTGAAATACTTTTCACGGCACTGCTTAATTTTACTACATATTTTTTGATACAATGTTTTGGTGTTCTGTAATTTTTTTTTTAATAGAAAATTTAAGTTTTATATCTAATGTACTTTAATTTTCTTTTAATTTGTTTGTGTTTAATAAATTTATAGAACAATAATTAGAATATAGTATTTCCTTTATATAGGGTTTAAAATGTACGAGGTATGATCAGATAATACCTCGTACAAGTCCTGGCGATTGCACCAGTATAATGCACCTGCACACTTCGTGGTTTATTCGTGAATTTTGGTAAAAACCAACACCTTTAAGATTGTGCATCCTCTAACTTTACCCGACATGGCACTGCGCCTTTTTAGTATTCCCGAAAATGATAAAGACCATGAAAGGACGAGGTTTTGCCGATATTCACGAGATCAACAGAGAATCGTTAAAGAAATTAAACGCCATATCGAGAATTGAATTTCAGGCTTGCTTCGAAGAGTTGAAAAAGCGCTGGATAAAATAGAATACGTCCAGTGGGGATTACTTTGAAGGGGCAATGTTAACATTGAGGAATTATTAAAGATTATTTCGAGAATAATGATAATTGAGCGTATTATTTGATCATACCTCGTATTTCGTATTAAATGCAAAATTTTATAGGTATACGTTAACTAAGGAAATAAAAAATAACATATAGTTTTTTGTGAACAAATTAACTAAACAAATCAATTGAATAAAAGGAAAATGTCCCGTTAGGCTTTTTTTTATAATAGAAAATCGAAGGAAATGTACCAATTGTTTTTTAATCGTTTTATAATTCGTATCGCAAGAAAAAAAAATGTAAAATACGTTCAGGAAAAATACCATCTCTAAGTAACAATTGCAACATCGTTAGATTTAATTACTTGTGGGCACGAGCTGTTACGCTAGAAAGATTTTAAATTTTAAACAATAGTAACACAATGGGATGAACGAACTGCGCATAGAGACAATTAAAGGCACGTAGTGTATATAAACAGATCTGCAATTTAAACCAGAATTTGAATGTTGTATAGAATATAATTTTAACATCACGCAAATCTATTTACAATAAACAAGTGAAGAGAAAGATAATATGGCAGTTAAAAGATAATTTGAAAGATAGGAGAAAGATAATTTTTATTTTATTATTTTCTTTTATTTTCTTTCTGAAAACATGTAAGTCTTAAGTACTAATAAAAGCTCTGATTAGTTTATTCTGGTTGTATCGACTATTTTACAGGCGCAATTAATTCACATCGTTTTTTACTCTTAAAAGCTTTAAAAATGAAATTAAAACCGATTAGCTGGTCCCTAGATCATGACCGGCTCTAGGCCAGCAATTAAAGGATTCGTTCAAAAACGAGAATCCTTAATCAGCAAATTTCAATGTAAATACCATAAACAGAGCTAATTACGAAGTTGGTGCTTTTTTACAAAAGCTTTTACAATTTGGAGGAATGTAATTGAAGGTGAGATCTTCCGTAACATTTCCCCAAATTGTAAAAGTTTTTGTAAAAAAACACCAACTTCTTGATTAGCTCTGTTTCCGGTAGCTCTGCTGGCTAGCTCTATTACGCAAGCAGAAACAAATGAATATAAAATTTATGTGCAAACACCAGACAGTTTTTAATTAATAGCAAAAGGTCAAAAAATGCAAGTTTGGGACTACCGTAAATTTTGCAAACAACGCTAAATATCGAAGCTGCCGTAGTTACAGAATTAACTCTCTATCAAAGTAGGCTCGTGGTTATGTCATTAGTCTCTTTGCACAACTCTGAATTCTTTGTAATAGATAATGCTTATAGATGAGCCCCCATTTCCTTTCCCTCTTCACTCCACATAATCCCCTCATACACCTTTATCCAGTTTGTCCAGGTTTCCTCTTTCTTTCCACATATCCTACTCATTCTTTCATCCAGTACTTGTTTCCAAATTCTTCGTTCCCCATTTTCTAAACCTTGCAATCATCCTTTTTTCTGACCTGCGCAATCCTGAACCTAGATACATAGGCATTCCCTCCTCATCCATAATCCACTTATACTTACTATTGTATCTACTTTCATTGATTTGTTCTTCTCTCTCTTGCCTTTCAACATCCCTCATCCTCTCAGTTAATTCATTCTCAGCTCCGCAGCTTCCAATCAACTTCTCATACCACCTATTCGTCGACCATCCAATCCTCTTATTCACATTTATTCTACCCTTAATCCATTCATTTTCTTTTCCATCGGCTCTCCCATTCATCATCCTCTCCCTATATACTTCCTTCTTGCATTACATTCTCATTACTCGTATTCCTATCCAATCCCAACATCCTTTTCACACATCCAATCTGAACTCTCTTCATCCTATCTCTTTCTTCTACCGACCATACGTCAGCTCCATTATACGTAATAGGACTCTTTCGTGATTTTAATTCACTGCCATTTCTCGTTGAAGCTAATTTCAAATCAAAAGTTTGTTAGGGGAATTCATAACATATTCCATTAGAAAAAGTAAAAAAATTAAAGAGTATCAAACTAGATATGAGTTAATTTCTGTTATTATTTAGTATTTCGGCTCTGAGGTTGGTCATGAATGAAACTTTGTTACAGAATAATTGAATAAGTGCCTTTATATTTATTTCTGTTTATTTGTAACATAAAAATGCTCTTGCATGAAATTATACAGGGTTAGAATTTGCTTATATTATAATAAAGTACTTAAACATTATAATGATGTAAGCAATAACAGATAGAAATAATTCTTGATTATTATTCATTAATATTTATAACTTTTTATAAGGACTTAAGTCAAGCAATTTTAATTGACTGACATTGTATTGTGAAGCTAATTATGATGCAAAAGTTGTTAGGATGTTCATACCATGTTGAGGTAGTTGTTCAGCCATTTGAAGATGAGAAATACGAAGATGTGTGTGATGAGGATGTTTGGGTGACATTTACTGGATTTTACTCACTGCCACCGAAGTAATACCGGAAGAGACGGCGTCGATAGTCTTCACGGGTGCCTCGGGTGAAGACTATTCTGGAGTCTTCCTCCAGGATAGACTCCTGGAGTTAGTGGGAATGGCACGTGGCCAAGTGTTGTTGGAGGGATCGGCCAACCCGATAATGATGATGAGCCTGCGGGTTGGCTTGGTCTTGAACTTGATTCTGGTGGCTCTACCACAAGCCTGATGGGTCTCTTTGTACATTTGCATTAACTTCTTGCGATCGACTTTTGCTGCTATATTTTTCTCCATACGACCTCCTCCTCGTTTACGCATCGGAGACACGGATAGTAGAAAGCTGAGTTATGAACGAAATGTGAGAAAAAGAAAAGAAAAATGATGATGAGAAATTCAAAAGTCTGCTGTAGTACAGGTTACGTTAACTAAGATTGATGTTTATGATTTGTCGTAGATAGTTGTTGTAGATTTAATTTGTTTGATAGTTGATTTAAAAATGATAATTAATTAATATTGACTTAACGATACTTTGAACATATCAGTCTGACGGTAGCGACGAAACGCTCGCTGGCAGCAAGATAGATATAGTCTTTTTATTGTTAATTATGACTTCGGTTAGAGCGGGGTTCTCACGTCAAAACCATAGAGCACAATTCCCAAATTAGGTCTAAGGATGTTAGAATGCGTGGACCTTTTTATATGGAATTCTCTGCCGAGAATTTGCTTCTGAAGGATATTTCTACTAGAAAAGCTTAGAACTTTAACCAATCCAAAGTTTCTTCCTGATCTATTACGAATTTTAAGCATCAAAATTGCATTGCTTATGTGTCGGTTATCTAAGAAAATGTAAGTGATGGTGTGTTTCCGTACGGTGGTGGATCACATAAGCGGTGGTGATAGTAGATTGACGCGGTCAGAATCTTAGAAGCATTGCATTGAAAACGCCTTCTGCAGATGTGTGTGGAATTATCATCCACACACATCTGCAGCTTTCTATAGCTAGCAGCGGCAAGAAAAATTGATGTATTCCCGCTATTTGGGATTTCCATTTAAGCGTTTAAATCTTTATTTTATCAATTTATATTTATTTTATCGCTTTAATTAATTGTTATTATATTGATTGGTTGATGGACTAAATTGTATATATTATATTTGTTCGAAGAATTGACATAGATTTGATTAGTCACTTTATATTACATTAGAGGATTATTCATTGAATTGATGAATTATTAAATAATTGCGTATTGCAATCGTTATCTAATTGAACTAATGGTAATCCGGTATCAACTTTTCTTACAGCACGTTAAGGTTTAGCTAAACGGAAGTTGATGCTGGTTAGATTCATTTATCAAACGATTGTTTGTTAACGAAGTTATTGCCCATCCATTTAGTACGATCGAAGATGTGGAATACGTGGTTACGTTATAAGAGTGAATATGTGGGATTTCTAGTCGCTGTCGCCGATGATATACCTAAAGAGGCGTCGATGATGGTCTTCACGTGACACTGGATAGTCATCCTTTCCCAGAGTTAGAGGGAGCGGAACGTCGCCTTGAGCTGGTGGAGAAATCGGCGAGCCGGATGTTGAGCGCGGATCTTCCTGCCGGCGTGGTGGTGGAATTGGTACGGTTAAAGCTTGATTTATGTTAGTACGTGGCGCGTGCGATACGGGCCGAAGTGACAACGAGCCAGTCACGGCTTCTGCGTTTATGCTATAACGGACCAGTTGCGGGCGGGCCGACGTATGTTGCTCAGTCGTGCAATAATATTTGTTATATGCTAATTTATTACATTAATTAACAATTGATGAATAATTTAACATTACTTGAATTAGCAGCAATTGCTGTAGCTTTAGACGACGAATAAGGTGCAGAAATAAAAAGAAGAAATTTGGCAGTACACCCAACATGGTCTAAGGGAAAAATCGAAGAAGAATTTGTCACTCTTAACAAAGAACTGATTGACGAAGATATGTACAATATTTTATTCCATAAAAGTGCTTTATAATTGTTGTACAAGTACTTGAGATGAGTCATGTCGTAAATAGCGAAATATTTTCTAACACATACTATTAATTTCTCGTCGTCCATTGAGAGAAATCTCAACTTTATTACAACTTACCGTTCAACAACAAAACAAAACAAACACCAGAAGCGCTCGCCGCAATCTGTACAACGATTAATATATGTGTATGTTAGACGGGACGGGGCGTCAACGTGGCGAGTACGAGAAAACAATCGTTATCGACGACTACGCAATGGGCCCCGTTGAGCACACGTCTCCGGCTTCGCCCCATCTCTTTGTAACATAAATGCATCTATTTAAAGATAATTACAAAAACATTGGCGTGCCCCGTACGATAGCCGTTTCGCACACGATACGTTATAACATATATCGGCCTTAAGTCTATATAAATGCGGTGTCCGCGGACGAGGCAGTAGGATGGATCTCTTTGGAGTTGATTCATTGGCATCTTCTTTGTTTCCGTACGATCGGAGCTGGTCTGCCAACTTCTTTTTCTGTCCGCGACCCCTTCTTTTTCGCATCTGTTAATGGTTAATGCGGAAGGGTTGTAAATGTACAGGCGAAAAAATATTAGAAAAAAAAAAATTTCATGTTTACTATAGCGCTACTTTTGAACAAATCATTCTTAAGAGCATGAATATCGTTCGCTAACCAAAACATATTGCGTCTTTTGATTTTGAATTGAGTGGAGCTTGTATATGAGAATTTTTAGGGGAGATATACTCCTGATATATCACATGTGGTGGTCATGGCTATAGATGGCCAACAGCTTGGAAAGCGTCAATCTAAAACGCATTTTGGTATATTCTTAGAAAATGTAAAACCAACAACCAGTAGAAAATGATTCTTAGACCGTTGGAAAGCATAAGGATAAAAATTGTAACATATTACTGCATATTCTCCGAAAATACAGAATCAAAAACTAACAGGAGTTGGCGTTTCGACCGTTGAAATCACAAGGATGAAAATCGTACGGCTTATTAAAAATTTCTTCAAAACGAAAACATTTAGAAGCTTTGCTAGGAAAATTCCTAGAAATTATAAAAGCAAAATGCATAAAAAGGGCGGGAAAAAGATTGTTGGAGCCATAAAATTTTTAGTTGCAATAAAAGATATTAAAAAGTATATATAAAAAAGCATATAGCGAACAACATATAAATTTCTCTTGACATAAATGTCTTTTTTATATTTCGTAAGTATCTAGCGCAATTTGCGTACGATATCGTTTTTTGTGAGTATTATGTCTCTGTCTTTTTTTATTTTCTCGAACGAAAGGTTTTGTTTGCACTTGTGCGCGAATTTTTTTTTTGTGTTTTCAACTTTATTTAGCAAATTTTTATTATATGAGAATCGAATTGTTAAATTTCTTTATTAAATTAATGATTACTAAATTATTAGTTTATTTTAAATTGATTAACCCATATTACCGTATTCAAACCGAATTAATGGGTATCTGCCGCAGAAAATTGTGCAAAATGTAAGTATCGCTATGAGTTTTAGCTGACAAAACATGTGCAAATGTCAGACAAAAATTTCACAATAACCACATGTCACTATGACAGTATAAACGAACATTTGTAATTTGTGCCCTTAGCAGATTTGAAAGTATTCACTGTCATTGTACTACATATATATAAAATAAAATGAAGCATACAGTGCTGATCACTTCTTTTCTGTGTTGAACGTTGATCTTTTATCAAAACACAAGAATAATAGAATTATATAATAAACCCAGAAATAGAAATTACTAACGACAATGTTCTTATAATTATCAATGAACTCGTGCGCCGCTCGAGACACTGATTGGCTGTTGCCTTGTTTGTCAGAATCTGACTACCTCCATGCATTTCTATTGGTCGTTTCTTTCTGTATTAGCATTTTTTTTTCTTTTATGAGTTTTTCCGTATGGATGTGTTACGTTGAATCATTAATATAAATCTGCACGAAAGATTTTGTTATTTGTTAATATTATAATAAT
>WYDF02028424.1:0-12900 GCA_009867245.2 Adranes taylori
CCCTCTGCTCGCGAATGAAGACAGATTTTTAAAATCGCGAGGCCCCTCAAACCGCGAGGCCGTGGGCTGTGGCCCACATCACCCACGCCTTACGCCGCCTCTGCAGATGATGTAAGTAGCACCATAAGGCTGAGATGTTACATAATGAGGAATAAACAAGGAAGCGACTTAAACAGCATCGGTCCTAGACGAAGCACCACAGGTGTCATGGCTTCTACAGTTGATTAGATTTGCTAATGGTTTAATGGAAATTAGTATAGTGGAATAGTTTGATGACCCCCAATATGAGTGCCCATGACTTCAAATAGAAATGAAAAGTAATGAAGAGCGCAGCCTAATTTATCAAGCATACGTCCTAATGGTCATGTGAGCCACCTACATGATATAGATATTTTTTACATGTAATATTGTAAACTATTTATTACTATTATAAATATGATTAATATAAGATTAATATGATCTATCGCATGAGGAAGCTTTATAGAAACAACGAGGTGTTAGTAAACACTATACAAATGTCATGTAAATCTAGATCAAATTTATCCTAGAATTCAAATGACGTATGCAATATGTAACAGGATCTGTATTGGGTACGGAGAAGTGTCAACATAAACAACATATCCGTTTATGTTAATAGAAGTTATCAACACTATGGGTCTTCCTTCTAGTAGAATTCTTTTGTATTACTCTCCTGAATTCTTTTGAATTACTAGTCCTTAATTTTATTTATTTTTTCAATCTCGTAATAAACGTCACAAGGCAACAGTTTTATTTTTCGTTAGATCGTGCAAAATGTCTGAGATCATATGTCCCAATAGTTTGTTATTGCGAGTAGAAGTATTCTCATGCCATTCTCGATGTAAATATCTCAGCTCTGGATAAATTGTGAAATATGGGATAACAAGCGCTTTATTTCTAATTTATTCTAGGACTAGATAATCTGAGGTTTTTTCTGTTTCCACTTTGTTTTATTTGTGAAAAACAAATTTTGGTTGATTTCTCAATGTAATATCTAAGTTAGGCATCTATTAATATTGAAAATAGTAAAAATTGGCGCCCGGGTGCCATGATTTGACACCCTAATTTAAGGATACTTAGTATTTCCACTCAATTAATTGGCGCACTCAAAAATGTTTCCGCTTCCGCATTTCGCAGTATTTACGCATTCCATATTGCATAAAAATGTAAAGATAAAAGAATAGCGAACTAGATATAAATTGATTTTGTTATAATTGTTCTTCGGTTCGGATGATGGTTATGAACGAAACATCTCTTACGACTCGACAATGTTCGAATAGGTGAATGATTCGGCGCCTAAAGAGGCGATCAACGGTGGTGATCGTTTTTACGGGTCACTGGATAGAGCCATCTATTTCCCGGAGTTAGTAGTAACGGAACGTCGCCTGGAGCTTTCGGAGAGATCGCCTATTCGGATGTTGAGCACGAATATTCTGGTTGGCTTGGTGTGAAATTGGTTCGGGTAGGTATACCACAAGACGACGTTCCCCCTGGCGACGCACCTGGATGGATCTATTTGGGGTTGTTGCATAAACATTCTTGGTGGTTCTGCGCTTCTCTACTGACATCTTCTAACGGCAGCACACTCTTATTCGCATTGACGAAACTGTTAATGGGGAAGGAAGTAAGGGATTATGAAGATACAAGAAAAATGGAGTTAAAGAAAATCGAAAGAGCCTGCAGAAGTTAACGTACGTCATTTAATGCTTAGGTGATACATCGACTATTGCGCTACTTTGAGGAAACCACATTCTTAATGCTCCAAAAATCGCTCGCTGATCACTAGGTAAGTCTGATCAGGTAATTGCAAATTGTGACTTCGAGATGCGCGATAAACGCTTGCTGCAGTAACAACGGTCCTAATTCAAAATTGCCCTCAATATTAGATTGGGTTCGCCTTTTATATACGAATTTTGCGGAAATGTTTCGGAAAAAAAAATCAATAGGAAATGACTGCTAATACCGTTAAAATCATACAGGTGAAAATTGTTACGGCTTACTACAAATTCTCCGAAACAAAAACTCAGGAACTTTGGCGATTAGAAGTCATAAAATTTTTTGTTCCAATATTTGATGGTTGTCAAAACAAATTAAAACCCCTCTCTTCAAAAACCTCATATGAGAATATTAAAAAGTCTAGATAAAAAATACAGCTTATGACGACGTACTACTATCTATCTCTTATAGATACATCTGCTAACAGAACTCCCACTCACGACGCTGCTAATGGGAAACCTTAGCGTTTGTCACAATAATGGCACAACTAGAAATTGCAATATTTCGGTCTTCAGGAATTTGCCTCGGGTCCAGGTCTGTTTAAACCGAAACCGATCCCCAGTTAATACTGAGGGCTTAGGTAGGTACTAGTCTTCTGAGTTGTCCAGAGGTTCTCATTCTTGCTGTAGGGTATCTGTAACTGCACTTAATGCTAATAAGTAAAACAGCATTAAATTTATAACTAAACAGTGTATACGTTTTTCTACACAAAATAAATAATTAGAGAAAAAAAAATATATTCAATCAAATATTAACCAAAATCAAAGAATGAATTTTAAATGAAATAAGCGGTATTCAAGCGGTCTTATACTAAACGGTACAAAAACAATATTATAATCAAAACTAAACGGCGCATAGCAAAACGGTAGTGGAATAATAATACTAAAAAAACGACGCTTAGCGAAATATTAGCGTTGCGGATAAAGCAAACGTTAATTGCGGTGATAAACTAATAATACGGTAAGCAAGTAGCAGTTATTCACGGACCGGAAAATTCATACATAGAATCGGACTCAATTTAGATACGGCCGATGAATAATCAGGACGGCAGGTATTTTAAAATTTTCACGCGGCGCTTAACACAGCTGGTTGCACTGCTGTTACTATTGCCCAATGACTACCTCTAACCTCGTGCACATATTAGTTCGAAGCACCCACTCTACAGATAGGCGACACAGCTGGCTGCGCTGCTGTTACCCTTGCTGAGTGAACGCCATCAACCCGATGGCATGTTTATTAGAAGTATACACCTTACGGCAACATCGTAAGACAACTGGTTGCGTTGCTGTTACTGTTGTCTAATGACTATTTCTAACCCCACGCACTAATTAGTTAGATTCACCTACTCTATTCACCTACAGATATATAACACAGCAGGTTGCGCTGCTGTTACCCTTGCCGAGTGATTGCTACTAACCCGACGGCATGTTTATTAGAAATATACACTCTACTAGGTGCGGTAGACGGTAGATTCGTAACACAGTGGGAAGCACTGCTGTTACTTAAGCGACTACCACTAACTTATGCTAATAGTATACACACGTATCCGATGTGTGGAACTGAATACTATAGACGCTTAACACAGCTGATTGCGCTGCTGTTACTGTTGTCAAGCATCTACCTTCAACTCCGCGGCAAACAAGTTAGAAGTATCCACCCCTATTGACATCTAACACAACAGATTGCGTTGCGGTTACTGTTGTCGGGTGACTACGACTAACTTAGCGACGTACAGTCAAAAGCGTATACTCAAGTATATAGGAATAGGAACAAAGGGTACGGTCATTCAAAAGCCGGTCATTCAAGTAGTACGGTCATTCAAAAGCTAATCAAAACACATGCAATACAACAAATACAATGTAAGCTATATAATGTTGCTTACTAAAATATACCGGTAGACGGATGTCGCTGGTCGCTATTGGCTCGGTTCATCTGGCTGATAGTAGCTAACTTGACTGCTCTTGACGGCTCGAAGACAGGAACTCTAACTAGAGTCGTAAAGCGCGCCTATTTTTAGGCCCAGAGTCATGTGTATCTCTAGCTGCTTGTCACAGAATGTGTGAAAGTCATCACACATCACGTTATGAACCTCTACGGGTGTCCATAGAAAAGAGTGTGTTCGCCAGAGTTAAAACATAAATAAATTATAATATTATTAATAAAACCCAATTTCCGGGGACATGAGTTAGAAGATATAATATACCATATATCTGTGTGTGTACTAATAGCAGCGGCGACAGTTAGTTATCCTTGCTTTAATGCATCATTCGTAATATTTAGTTTTACATACGATCGGTACTAACTATCTCTCTCTCACATATGCTCCAGGATATATGCACCAGAAATCTCCCACTTAATTCATTTATAACGCACAACAGTTGAAACATACTATTATATTTGTTTGCAATTATAAAGCAAAATAATCGATGCGTTTTAAATAATCTTTAAATTGTTCAACGGAAAAATATATTTAATAACAGTAATTAATTTCCCTAATTAATTTACTTATCTATCCCATCGGTATTGATTTATTTCTTACACAAATAATACATACGGACAGATATTTCTATACGCGGAACGATATTTTATAGAGGCTGTCCTGAATAATTTTCATTTCTCTTTTATTCTATAAGTAACTTCGTTACAAGCTAACTAAACGAGAATGACCTCATTAATTCTGTTGAAGACATCGCCGATGCTTGACATTAATGACATTTTTATAAACATCTGTTGTATGCGAATGTGCGGGCGCTTTTTTCCTCTTCAGTCCGTTTTCTCTTTTTATTTGCAAGATATAAGTTTTGGCGGGATAGTTGTAATGAAATAACTTTAGTTGGCTATTTATTTTATATTACAATCAAATTATTAAATCAATTTATATTGAATTAGTTAAGAGATAACAAAGTTTCATTTATTGAAAATGAATTGGCGACCACGTGTTTGAATTATTAGTTTGTTGTATAAGCCCAATATAATTCCTGGATAATATTACGATCCTTGCATTTAATACTCAACTAGATGATCGGGTGTGTTCATCTAATGATCGCTAGATATTTTATTGGAAAAGAAGCGAATATTATTGATGAGACCTTGTTCGGTAAACAAAAATCAGAGGTAGCTTTGCTTCAACAATATGGCTTCTTACTCAGCAGTAATCTAAAGTTAAGTGTGCACTTGTAATAAATCATGTTTTATCTTTGTTACAAAGAAAGACGTTAAAATTTTAAATATCAAATGTGTTCTTAGTTCAAAATTTATTGAATTCTGTCAATAAAGAAAATATTGTTATTGCTGCATATGTCATGTTTGCCAGCTAATTAATTTTGCGTTATGACGATGTTACAGACAATTTGACTAATGTATACTTACTAAGAATGAGTTGGAAGATTACTTGACATTGACGTTGTCTTATCAAACCTTTAACTCTATGGATAGAACATATTAATCCTAAAATCTCTAGTTTCTATCTAATAAATTGCAAATAATTTACTTATCTGCTTCATTTGGATCTTCTTACTCTTAAAGAGTAAATCTAGCAGCAGAGGTTTTTAATATGTCGAAAGATTAAGTATGATATCGCAAGCATTTGTAGATACAGTTACTGCGCTCTTCGCAACAGAAATAGAAGTCACTTGCAATAGAAAAAGATGTTAAGAAGAAAAACAAAATGTTACTACCACAATTGAACTATACGCATTGCGAACGACTAACTGAATACCATCACTGTATTTACGTTTCTATCATAGAAATCCTAAACCTGTTTGTGATTCAAAGAGACAATGCTGTACTTTTGTGAAATCTTCTTGGGAATGTTAAGAAGTTTCAACGCTACAGTGTCCTAGCCTACATGTTCCAACGTTACACGTTCCTACGGTAACGTAGCACGTTCCTATACTACGAGAGGAAGTACAAAAGCTTCTGGTATTACAACTTGAAGTGTACCTTCTCATCAATTCCTTCGAATCAATTCATTTAACAGGAATCCCCAGAGGTACGCCCCAGGAGATTTCAACTTTGGAACTACAAGTAAACTAAATTCATCTATGGCACGAGAATTGACTTTTTTGGTACTTAGTAGCATATCCATTTGACTCGATGCTCAGAATGTGGAAACGCATTATCGTGGTGGAAGACGATATGGTTTCTTTTCGTCTTGATTGCAGGCAGAATGCTGTCAGGTTGAGCCAGATAGACGTCGCTGCTGATATTTAATTGCCGCTTGCCGTTTTTGTCCGGAATCCGCCACTGTTGACTCTCATCGTCGATATTCAACCAATAACAAATTTCGTTTGAGATACGGTTTTTGGGATTCCTTTGGGCGAAAACGCACACCAGAAAAGCAGCGACGATTTATTGCCAGTGATGAAATTCATCAGGAATGGATTTTGTTTGTTTCGCTGCAGCAAATCGATGAAAATTCGGACACGTTCGGCTTTATTGTTGTTGAAGAATTTATGGGGGACACATCTAGGTAATTTCCATAGTTTTTCGAGCTTTTTGAGACGACTGAATCGCATTGAAGTCTGCGGCCAACATTCTCGTTGTCAAGCTTTCGTCCACTTCCACGATGCCAAAAGTAATTGGTCGTCGAAATTTGATGGTTGACCTACTCCTTCTTCATCGGTGAGATTTGTATCGCCCCATTTCAATTTCTTGAACCATCTTACAAGATGGCTCTTGCTGATTTTCGATACACATTTTTACACTCTGAAAAGAGAGGATTATTTTTATGAAAAAGAAAAAATACATAAAATAAAAAATTCCAATAAAATAAAAGTTGCGAAAACGGTCGGAATTAGTATGCACCAATCCAAATTTAGTAGCTCCAACGACACCGTATATCGAAATATTACTTCAGAGTGTTTTGATCACTCAAATTCTAATACTGGTTTGCTTAATTTCTTTTTGTTTTTTATAATAGTTGATTTAAAAACTATGAGTGGGTACAGTTCATTTTACTAATTATATACGAAGCGAGATTGCAACTAAGGCTACCAGATGAAAATTTTTTTGCCATTAGGTGTAACTTTAGAAGTTTTTGCTTAAAATAAGATTTTTTTGTTATTCCTTGTTTCGACTGTTTCTTCGAAATATGATATAAATATCGAAATTATTAATATGAAATATATACATGTCACAATTATTTTTAATTCTCTTAACCACTTACTTAAATACCCCTTTCGATAATCAGCACTGGTGAGATGTTCGTGCAACGTTACTAATTGAATATTTGGGTTTTGATATCATAAATTATCTTCTACCTCTTACTATGGTTCCATTACATTTCCATTGCTTTAGTCTGATTTGTTAAACTGGAAGATTGATTTGTTCTGTACAGTTGACTCTGTTGTGATAAGTTCATATATATTTTTAATTTATGAAATTTTCTGCATAAATGTATTTTTAATATTCCTGTACTTTCGGTTTTCGCCTCTGCTTCTATGAATAATTTTAATGGTGGAAGATCTAAAAGCACTTTAAGTGCCGCAATTGGGGTCATTTTAATTGCCCTTATTATACCAAGGTATGTAGCTCTCTGTTTGGAGGACAAAATCTGCCTTCCCTTAGCGGAGTGTCGTTTTCCTCCACTCTAATACTTCGTAAGTTATGGATGGCCTGATAACAGACTTGTACAATCAGTGCAACGAGTGAGGTTTTAGCCCCCCATGCTTTTCCATCCATACTTATTATAACTACGAAAGTTATAACCTTCTATCTATTATTCTATCAATTTGCAGGTTCTAAGTAAGATTCGAATCCAGTATTACTCCAAGGTACTTTACTTCCCCCTGCAGCGGTATTTGTGTTCCATGAAGGTTTAGACTGCCTAAGAGCCTCCTAGATTCCTTCTTCAGGTAAACGGTACAACCGCATCTTCTCAGGGCTAATTTTCAAGACCGTTTTTGTCGGCCATTTTTCAACCACGTTAAGATCTCCGTGCATAAGGTCCCTAATAGTTGAATTGATTTTGCCATGGGTTATGTTGACGATGTTATCCGCGTACCTAAAGGCGTAAATACTTTGCTGTTCCAAACTATGCAAAAGCTCGCACCACAGTAGCGGTGACAAAACCCGACCCCCTGGACAGCCTATGGACATCTTCGCACAGATTTATTCCCAACAAGTTCCACATGCAACATTTCTATTCTTGGGCATAGACATGATCACCCACAGCCAGGTTGGTTCGACGGTTTGTTCTGCTGCGCCTCGTAATGGATTCCAAAGAGGTGCTGCCGAACGTTCCCTCCATACCTAGAAAGCGTGACCTCTTTGTTAGCTACTGACTTTGTCAGTGTGTTAACCACCTGTAAGGGTGGTGTTTCCGTAGTGTAACCAGCTCGATACGCATACTCAGTCTGATGAAGGGGCTTCTGAATTAGAATCTCATCTCTAGTATGCCAGTCTAGTACCTTCTCTAAAGTTTTGGTCTGAAGGACGTCATTTTAACTGGCTTTGTTATAAATATCACCCTTACCTGCTTCAAAGTCCAGAGAATGTGTCCTAATGCCAGGCTTGTCCTGAAAAGTTGAATGATAATCTTGCCTAAAATTCCAAAGCAATTTTGCACCATTATAAGTATGATGCCATTCGTTTAAGGTGATTTGTAAGATTTGAATGAGTTGATTGTCCATTTGTATCGGGTGCGACCCCCCATTCAGCTCTTCCAGTGTCCACTATGGGCAACGGAAAGTTCTGATCGTCAGAGTCATTGACACTTATCATTACACGAACGGAGTCTTAACAGTGTGTGTCCAAGAGTTCTCCCAGGGTCTCTCTTTCAGATTGCATAAATATGCCGTCTGTTTTGCGTAGGGTACCTATTGCCGTGAGAAGTTTTTTTGTAGTCTGGCTCCTAGCTAAGTACTTTATATTTATTTCCAGTGCCTTCTCCAAGAGCCCCTCCTTGCCTTCTTTAAAGTTTTATTGTAATTCGTGAGACTTTTCCGATAACATTCCCAGTCGTCAGAATTTTTCGCCTTATTACTTTTACTTAGCTTAGCGCAAAATGTAATTTTCAATTCACAATTTTACGAAATTATACCAAGTAATGACAATATACTACATTTTCGATAATAATAAATGTAATACAAGACATTCTAATAAATGTTATTATAATTTTTTCTTAAGTTAAAAGATATTATCAATATAAATATTTCTATTAAAACGCAAGTGCATACGTAACTAAATGTTATTCTACTTTTAGATCTTGTTGTTCTTGATGATGCTGTAAATATAATGTAGAAACGCGTCTAGTTCTGATTATACGACTGTACAAAGCGTACAAGGAAGCCACCTCAAGGTGTGGCACCTTCTCTTCTGTATACATATTCTCTAGCTACATAAGACGCACACATCCACACACACGAAACAATCATTCCAATAATATAGTTATTTTAATTATATATGTATGCATTCAAATAACTCGCAAAATTGATTTTGCTAAGGCGTTTTACATAATAATTAAATGTATTTGAACTACATATAAATAGATTCGAAGTCTGACTATTTTATTTTAAATAATGAGGAATGTTTTATTGTAGCCGTTTACTATGCAGGCTGAAGTGGGTTAAGTAATAGTACTGGTGATTTATGAAATCAACGGAACAATCCAATTACAGAGCTAAGATACTTAAAAATACTTAAAAATAACTTAAAAATAACTTAAAAACACTCAAAAATATAATAAAGAGAGAAAAAAGACGAGGAGAGAAAAGACACAGAAAGTTGACACATACATTGTATATGAAAAATACATTGAATATTAAAAATAATTAAGTAATTAAGGCCGCACCCCAGTGGACCTTCTTTTAAAAAATTTTATTATTTATTTTTAAAATTATTACAAGTTAAAGATTTTTGATTTTGTTTTACTTATTTTATTTTCTTACTTACAACATTATATAAATGACATTTAAATACGTTTCTTTATTTTATAGATTTTTGGCGTCCAGATTCACCGGCGGCACATTTTGATACTGACGGCAGCAACTAGACAGGGTTTAGTCGAAATTTCTGCTAAAATCACTAGGAAGGGGTAATTTTCCTCAAATCAGAGACGTTCGTTTGACCATTGCGAATTTTAAGGAATAATTTCACATTACATTCCTGCCAAGAGTTTACGATTTTATACTTCTAGTACATGGAGCTCTCCAATCACATTTAACGTGCAACGTTCTTTTGCACAAGCTGCATTCCCCCTTCCAGAACGGTGATTAGCAACCGCGAGATAGCGGCGGCAAGCTTTTACGTGGAAAGCGGTCAAAACGGCGCAAGTTCCTTAGAAATAATAGAGAAATCTGCTTATACAAAGGTAACGCCTACAGAGTTCATTAAACTCATCAAAGTTGTTCTTCGAAAATACGATGTCATCGCATTCTCCTGTAGACGAGGTAAGTTCAATAAACACATTAAAGGACGTTGTAATAATCTCTCTCGCCGAGACAATGAACGCGGGTTCAATAAGCTTACTGTAAAAATAAGAGGCATTTAATCGAAAAGAAAGATTCGCCAAAAGCGAAAATCTATAACAAAAAATTAGTCACGAACTATTTGCCGTCGTGAAAGACAGAGAACATGCCGTCGTGAAAGACTCTCCTTCTAGATATATACTATTTTCGCTCATTTTCTACATCGATGAAAGATCACATAAAATGCGCAAACCATGCTATAAATCATGATGAGAGGCTTTAAATCATCTTAATCCCGTCTGACAGATATTTTCGTACGACTTGAACGTAGCATAAAAAGTAGGCCATCAAAAGCGCGCGCGATGTATATTCTTCTCATCACTTTATCAGCTGGCTCTCTCTAACACATGCGAATAAGAAACGTTGTTAGTTTTGCTGCGTTTGGCTTGACTCCATCTCCGGCTTCCCTCCAACTATGTGCACGAAGGAGGCGCGTGTTGTTTACTGGAGACTGACGGCTTTGGTTGACGATTCTAAACGTAGAACTCGCCATCTGCATGTATAAATAACTTCGTATTATACCTCTCAATTGTTTTATAATATATCAATTCTTGATTTGTTTAATTATTGCGTTATTTATTTAATTAATTGATGAGTTTTGAATCGTTTATTCATTTATCGATTTAGTTGAATGCTATGACGATATGCTGATAACAATTAGTATGATTGTAGTTACATTTTGGGTATATTGAAAACTTTTGAAATAAAGTTATTTGAATAATGTTCGCTGAACTCCGTCTAATAAATTTTTATATTTAACATAAAAGGGACTCCAAATAATAGAATCATACTCAAGCTGCTTCTCACGAGCGAAAAATATAAAATCTTAATGCGAATGATTTTGAAAATTAAAATGAATATTTGTGTCTTGAAAAACTCATCGCACCCCATACCGAGTGACCCTAACATCATGGACACACACATATCATAAAATCTTAAGCGAATTTACAGCAAATGTTTCTATTTCTGATGATATAACCCAACATTCTGTATGTTGCAGATGCAACATATATTATATGTTAATTGACCGATAAAGTACTATCAAATAGTTGTCCTAAATCAATTCCTTATGGTAGAATACCGGCTTAAAGACTAATCTTCTATGGTATAATCTAAAATTATCGGAGATTATTGCCTGGTATATGAGAGAATTTTGCATTTAATTGAATTCATTCTTAATTTATTACGTAGACACCATTCATGGACCTGATTAAGTTGACTTTGTAGCAAAACATAAGCAATGAAGTTCCTAATATAACGATTAATTTTGAAGTCTTCAGCATAGATTAGCTTTTCACAATCAGTGCCATTAATCAGATCGCTGATAAACAACATGAAAAGTAAGGAACGTAAATTAGACCCTTGGGGAACACCAGAAGATGCTTGAAATATATTTGATTTGTACCATTGTAGTATACTTTATAACTGAGTTTAGATTAACAACTAGAAAATTAAATAAATACGAGATAGGATATTAGTTGAGTCCATTTACATACAATCATATAGACCTTACCCTTGTATCGTGAGGAAACGAGAAATCATAGAAGAAATACAGTTCTGTTAGACTACGTAACGAGAGAATAAAGATTTTCTATTATAATTCCTTATTTGGAAACACCATTCGGACATAATACTTGTTACGTCTCTGTATAAATTACAGCTTATTTGTGTGTAATGACAATTCTGAAATCAGACAGCTGTTTACAAAGTTAATTAAGGATACTTTACAAAACCACAGTACTATGTCATTGAGTCCTAAAAATTACTGTAATAATGGAAATTGTGAAAAATTATGTGTTATTATTAACAATCTTCAGAAATTGCTTGGAATAAAAATAATAATCGGTTAGTAGGTCACACAGTTGATGACAGATAGTCATGACAAAACGTCAATGGGATTGGATACTCGTATAAAATATCATTATCTCAGCTCTCGAGTACATAAAAGGCAGCAATACCTAGTAAGCAGATAATTCAATGCAGTGCAGCAAAAATCACGTCACGTAAGTGCTGCAAATTATTTTTTTCATAAGCCACAGAAAAGGATAAAGATTATAAGTATGGTGATTGGAAAAATATTAATAACAAAAAGAAAAATTAGATAATGATTGGACGATAGAAAATATATCAAGGTAATTATCATTAGGAAAGTTATATAATCTGAAATTGGAAATGATGACGTGCAGAAGTTCACTTGGATTTCATTAGTCGAAATTGTTATATCGGAGCAGTATATGAAGAAAAATCTGCGAAAGCCATCATCCTGTTGTTCTGAAATGCATTATTGGTATCTCGCCATATTGGTACTTAAATAGAGGCGATCGTAGACTGGAAGGATAAGCGTTATATGTACCATCCAACGCCAAGTGTTATAACGCATTGTATTCTTTTCTCCACATATGACTCGAACAAAGCTAGTAACTTGTCACTAAAACCACTTAATTTGGACAACAATAGGTTTTTCGACCCTTCATAAATCAATGTTGCTAAAGTGATACATAATTTTCAACTCTTGTATATACCGGGTCTCCCAATAGTGTGTCCAAGACCAATTGCTCCTGTATCATATTTTATGGAGAAAAATTTCCAAAGCAGAAGTGTCTAGGGCTTTAAGCTACATAAACTAAAAATATTTTCA